>JAQZBX010052470.1:0-19124 GCA_029593785.1 Cabassous unicinctus
TAACATAGTCAGGTATTTTCTAGTACATACATTGCAAGATTGTTTCTGTTAGCCATGAAGGTAAAGATGTTTCTCTGGATATACCCTTTCCAGTAGATAATGTACCTTTAAAAAATTATTTGTTTACAAAAATACTCTAAGATGGTTACAAGATGTTAGAGCAGTTTAGAAATATATGAATATGAAGTGAGAGTTCCATTTGATATCACTGCCATGTAGCCATGAGATAACTGTTCATAATTTTGGTGAACTTAGATTCTTATTTGTGTTGTGTTTTTGTTCATTTATTATAAAAACTGAATCATCTCTATATATTGTTGAATAGTTAACTTTTTATTTCACTTAAGTATATATTGTGGATGGTGTCCCATAGAAAATATATTAGGGATTGTTTTTAATAGTGGTTGGCATAAATTTGCACCAAGCCAGCCACATTCTTTCATTGGTGTTTAAATTGAGACACACCCAAATGTAAATGCCTGGCCCAGGACTAGAAATGTGGCTTGCGCCCACAGAGCAAATATTTTCCTCTTTTTGAGGCTTTCTGGCTAATAGAGGAATTGAATCTTGCTGTCTTCTGCCCTGTGCTTCAACAAGTTGAAGGAATGCATGAGTTGTAAACACTTAAGGGCTCTGCATTTGAATTCTGGTTCTGCTTTTTTGGGAGGTGGGGCCCTCCATATTTTTTTCCTGTAGATATACAGGTATCAGGTTGGCCTGTCTTGGAGGTAAACATGATACTCCTCCAACATAAAGTGATTTAGAAATGTTAATATATTTTACCAAGCCAAAGTCTCTAGCATATGTATTTTAAACCATCATAAACCATGTATTTGTCACACTAAGGAATGTACTGGGGACTACTTTCAAAGCCTGGCTGTGGGAGTCTCTGGGGCATGGGCTTTGCTGTGTTGTAGGGTTGTGTCCTGATAACCTCTGTGAGGCCTGAGGTACTGACAGAGAGTGGTTTATAAACATTGAAGCTGGGGAGTGGATGTAGCTTAGTGGTTGAGCACCTGCTTCCCATGTACGAGGTCCTGGATTCAATCCCCAGTACCTCCTTAAAATGAATGAATGAATGAGTGAGTGAATGAAGTTTTAGGTCCTTGTCTCCCACCATCACTGTTATCCAAGCTAACATGAGTATTTGTAAATATTTTATTATATTTATTAATTTATTTAGTAGTAAGTCAACATATAGGTCTACTGATTGATGAATCCAGAGATAGGAACATATGCATATTGTGTAGATATATAAAGGTAAATACCAGAGAGAGGATGTGCTCAAGTGGTTGAGTACCTGCTTCCCTTATACAAGATCCTGGGTTTAATCCCCGGTACCTCCTTAAAACAAACAAATATTGAAACCATTTTATATATTAACTCAAGAATTCATACAAGTCTTAGTGATTCATATTTTTCTATCCAAGTGTCACGGGGGCTCAGGGATAATTCTGTGTTGGCAGGTGCAGGAAGGGTGTGAAGACTGGGCGGATCTGCCTGGCTTAGGGGACGAAGTTAACAAAACAATCATATGAGCAAGAGATGGTCCTATGAGGTTAATGGAGCACAGAAACTAGAACATAAAAAGAATCTGGACATTTCTGACCTTTGAAAGAAAAGTTTAATGAGCCTCCCAGTGAGAACATTGCTAGCTCAGGATGGAATGGTAAAGCTACTTTTGTTGTTGTTGTTTTTCTTGGGCTCACCATGGCAATAATGTCATCGTTTTCATTTGATGAGGCATCAAGCTGTCAGTAAATCTCGTCATTAGTGATTTAAATTGTCCATAATTTGGTGACAGGGCTTTTGCACCATACGTTTTGTAAAGGAACAAAATAACGGTACGGCGGTTTACCATATCTAACTGCCAAAATATTTGTGGAAAAAAGACAAAGAATAGTGGTTTTAAGTGCATTAAAGAATTCATATATATATATATGTTTTTAAATTCTAAGTGGAAAGTAACTGACCCTATTTAATGTGTATTCCTTCCATTTTACGTCATCCATTCTAATGTTAATAAAAATAAAAAGCAATAAAATAAATATAAATGTATAAAATATAGAAATAAAATTTAATAAGTCAATAGTGTTCCTAAAAGCAAAGAGGCAGTGTTACAAAGAATGAGGAGGAGCAAGATAATTTTTTTTTTTTTAGGTTTAGGGCCCGGGATTGAATTGAACCTGGGACCTTGTGTGTGGGAAGCCAGGGCTCAACCACTGAGCCACATCAGCTTCCCTGAGTTGGTTTTTTCATTTGTTTATTTGCTGTTTGATTTTTTTGTTTTTAGGAGGCACCAGGGATCAAACCCGCGACCTCCCATGTGGGAAGCAGGTGCTCAACTGCTTGAGCCACCTCTGCTTCCCAAGATAATATTTTAAGTTCAGGTTCACTGAGTCATTTAAGTCATTGAGCCTCATTTTTTTCATCTGCAAAAATCAGGGTAATATCTACATTATAGAGTTCTTAATGATGTTGAAATGAGATAATATATGTATACGTTTTTTATGAAACATTTTCAGATTGCACCCCAATTGCTTTCTTGAGCAGACAGGATTGTGCAGTGAAAAATGCATGTGAATGGAAGTTGGAAAGTTGAAGAGACATTGGTTTGAATTCTGGCTTTGCCCTTTACTCAGTGCATCCTTGGATAAGTTCTGATCCTTAGTTTCCTCACCGCTAAAGTAGATTTTATCATATCAGCCTTAAAAAATAAGGCAAAGTGCATGGGATCTGCCAAGACACTTAAGAGCTCCAGAGCTTGCTGGTTTTTGAACCTTGCTGCTCACCTGCCAGAGTGTGTGTGCTCGTGTGTCCACCACCTGCAGCTTCCCTTCCAGCTAATGAACTTGCTGTTTATTTTCCATTTGTAGCTCTATTGCGGAGGGCCACGCTGGGCATGGACACCTTTTTCTGTATTTGGAGGAGCACGGTTGGTAGTGTGATCACCCAGTCACAAAACTGCTGAAGACATCTCAGGGGCGTGTGCTCCAAGAGAGGAAGGCGGCTTCCGAGGACCACATAGCCATGCCCTTTGGTCTGAAGCTCCGCCGGACACGGCGCTACAACGTCCTGAGCAAGAACTGTTTTGTCACCCGGATCCGCCTACTGGACAGCAATGTCATCGAGTGCACGCTGTCCGTGGAAAGCACAGGGCAAGAATGCCTGGAGGCTGTGGCCCAGAGGCTGGAGTTGCGAGAGGTAAGGGGGAAGAGAGAGGGAAAGAGGAATACACATGAGGGGGAACTGGCTGAAGGAACCAGCTGTCTGTCTCTGGGCACCTGCCACATTTTTCAGCTTAAGTGATGTGTTTATCAGAATCCTCTTATACTTATCACGGTCTTGATCATCTTGACCTTCCGTGGATCAGGGGACCTGCTCTGCTCCTGTGAGAAGCAAGAAACCACCTAGAGCTTATACTGGGCGGTTTTCCCTTTGTTTCAGTTGGTGAGAGGTTTTGGGGGAGTGAAAAAGTGAGACTTTCATCCCAAAGTCATTTTCTCTCTCTAAAACAATTGAGTGGGTAGCACTCAATTTCAAGCTACAAATCATGGATAAAACTCCCACGTATGGGAAAGGATGCAGCTGCTTTTTTGTTTGTTTCTATATTTTCCACTTAAAAAAAAAAAGAGAAAAAGCATTTGAAGTGAGCATGACTAGTAAGGAGTTTTGTGGGGGCTTGTGAAACTGGGGTTGTTTCCTTTTCAGATTCGTGTTTTTTCTGGCACTCATTGTCTTTGTGTGGTCCGTGAGACTCCTTTTGGCTTTAAGCAAACACAGGGTTGACTAGTTAAGACAGTCACGTTCTTAGTCTTTAGAAGAAATTCTTAATGCAGAAGAATTTGAATTAGAAGGAAGCCCTGCTTTTTTCAGTCTTACAGGTATTCAGAAGAGACTTTCATGAGAAATCCACACTTATGCATTTGCATATTGAGATCCTGTGAAGCATTAGCTAGTGGGATAAGGCGGCATGGTTGAATGGTTGCCAATACTGAAATGACTGCCAGCCCCTGAGAGTCAAGTCATCCTGAGGGCAAGGAAAGCTGTGTAGCTTTAGGCTCTGGGCTCTCATAGGGACCAAGTGACAGCAGTCATTGCCCAATAGCTCAGGGTGACAGAAAGGAAGTGGTAGGGGTGCTTGTTGGAAGTGCTCATAGGTGGTCTCTTTCCCACACTCTATCCTCTTTCCACTTGCACAAAGAAATTAAGGCTAGTCCTGCTCTCCCCTTGGGAGACATTTCTGTCTCCTGGTGTTTTTCATGTTTATAATTTGATTTCCATGACTAAGTTTATTTTCCTGTGCAGGAGACTGTCCTGCCCAACAGATATACATAATTCAATAGCTGACACAGTAATATTAACATGTGATATGTTCTAATCTTGCTGGTGGCTTGTAGCTGTCTCTCTCTTGCTTTTTAGCAGCACATTAAGGTACGCATATCTAAACACACACATGCATAGGTGTTTGGGCATAAAGGAAAAACCTTAACACTGTGAATCGGTTGGGCAGGAGACTCGTTTAGATTCTGGTAAATTTTAATTATAGACCATTTAACAAGATATGTGGTGGTTTTGCTTTTGAATACGCCCAGTAACTCAAATTAGAGCAAGTAAATACTCCCAGCCTGCACTGGTAGTCAGTATACCATGTGGTTAAATAGCTACAAGCACAGGATTTAGAGTCTCAGATTTGGGTTCAAATTATTGTTCTGTCTCTTATTAGCTGGGTGACCATGATAAAGTTACTGAACCGCTCTGGGCATCAGTTTTCCCATCTGTAAAATGGGAATAGTGATACCTACCTCAAAGGGTTGTTGTAAATACTAAAAGAGATACTGTATGGAAAATGCTTAGTGCATTGTCTCATAACTTATAATTGTTCAAATTTGAAAGTCTTAAATAACAATTTTCCCTTCAAGGAAATATTGAGCAACTGCATTTTGCTCCAGGCACAATTCAAGGACTTAGAGAAACCAAGATAAATAAGGTATAATTTTGTCTTGAAGACGTGCACGGACCAGTAGGAGAGTCCAATATTTATATAAACAATTAAGATTGAATGCAGTCCGTGTTAAAATAGAAGGCAGGGGCAGGCGTGAAAGGCAGTAGCTCCCCTTGGAGTTGTGCAGTGCACAGTCTGCCCTACTGGACACTGCAGCCCTGGCAAATGGAGAGGAAGCTCAATGAAAGATTAACAGAACCATCACTATTTGAACCGGGTCTTGAAGGATGCACAGGAGTTCAGCAAGTGGAAAAGGTGCCAGGGGAACTGGATTTTCTAAGGCCCAGGGGAACTGGCCATTATCAGGGGCTGAGAAGGCATTGCTGCAAATCATCGGTAGAGGTTGAGTGTAAGGTGCAAGGCAAGGAGTGTCTGAATGAAGATGTGTATGGTAATAATTACGTTCGGCAGATTGTTTCTCTCAATGAAAGAGCAGAGGTCAGCCCCGGACTATCCCACAACTGCATTGTCACAAAGGATAAGGCAGTGAAGCCCAGATTTTGCTGTCAAATATCTGTTGTAATGTGATTGATTTTCCAGTGCTAAGGCTGGGTTTGCCTTTAATGCTGGCTTTAATTTGACCTGCCCTAAATGGGTATATCCACATTAGAACAAATCACTTTCTTTTTTAGTTTTATGTTTTCATTCTGTGACAGATAACTTTGAACACTTCTGTTTATTGATCCTATAGACACTCTTGAGATAAAGAATAAGCTATAGTGATTTAGTACTTCGTTTTTCCTTTGCACATACATACCTTGAGGAGGAATGCATCCTCCACCCACGAGCAGAAGTAAAGAGGGGTGAACACAGGGGCTGTTCCACTCACACCTTGACTTTGTATTTGGGTCATTTTCCAAATAGAGCTGGTGGTGTTTTAGAAGAGGAAGTGAAAATCAATCTAAACTGTATAAAGGTGTTTCATCTTTATGAAGGCTTGGAAACCAAATAATGATGGATATTTGGCTTGCCATAAGAAGTAATCTGTAGTCTAGCTGTAGCCTTATGATGGAGCTTTTGTAGTAGGAAAGAATGTATGGTAGGTGTTTTGAGAGTTGGGTTCAGTTTTGATTACGCTCACGTTTGCTATTTGAAATGACATTCAAAAGGGCCAAGGCCTGGTTACACTAGATGCACACATAGAATCAGGCTCTGGGGACACAAGGCAGACTATGATAGGGTCCCTGCGCCCACTATTCCTAGAGTTTAGAGAATAGGACAAACAAGAAGCAAAGCAAGGGGAACAGCCTGTGCTGAGGCACAGAAACAGGAAAGAAGATGGGACTTTCAGGGAAGGATGAAGTTCAGTTTGCACTGATCCCTTTGTGTGTGTGGACAGGCAGGTGGGAGTCTGGTTTTGACTACCAGCTAGGGACTTTCAACTAGATCCTGTAAGAATGTGTGACAAAGAATAATTCAATCATCACCGCCTTTTAATGTACTACCTGCTGTACTGAGCACCTTCCATTCATCATCTCATGTAATTTTCATGGCATGTCTGTGAGGTGGCTACTGCTGCTATCCCCGTTTTGCACATGGTGAGACCATAGGACACGCTGCCTTGCCTGTGGTCGGTCGCTGGGCTGGCAGATTGTAAGGCTGGTTCAAACCCAGGCATTCTCACTCCACTGTCCTAATCCCAAGAGATGTCCAGTGGGGGAAAAGGTTCTGTGGCAAAATGCTTTAGGAAACAATCTCATAATTTCTACAGTTAAAAAAAAAATGGGGGGAGGGAGGGATTAATTTAGTGTTTCACAATTATTTTAGCCCTCTCCTAATATTCTTTTGAGTTATTTGGGCAATAAAACATCGCTCTGAGATGGAAAGCAATCAGAGGATTTCAAGGAGGAGCCTGGCACGAGTACCCTGTGTTTTAGGAAAATGTCCCAATAGCAGAAAAGAATGAGGGGATTTGAGGAAATAAGCGACAGAAAGAACAGAGAAGCCAGTTAGGTGAGCATAATCCTGGCAAGAGGAAATAAAAGGAATGCCTTAGGAAAATTTTAAAAAAATCATTTTAAAATTCAGAAAAAACATAGAAATGTGTCTGGCTAGAGATTCTATTAGGAAGAGATTTAAGAGGTCTGAGAGGCTCAGAAAAATAGAGTTCTTTTAGTATACTTATAAAATATCTGGATCAGTGGGTGTAACACTTTTTCCTTTCCCCCAATGAAAACTTCATTGTATAAAATGGAGCTGTTCCTGTTTTCAGAGAGTGTGGGGTATCTGGGGTCCCATCTCCTTGTGCCCATTCTATGCTTCCTCCCCAGTGTAGTTTGATCAAGTTAAGAGAGAAATAGTTAAAATAATGTTGCCTTGTGACTAATGCTCATATTGTAAAAATAGTACAAGCAGCAGCAGAGTTTAGTGGTTAGGAATGTGAAGGTTTTTTTTTTAAAGATTTATTTATTTACTTATTTTTATTTACCCCCCCCCCACACCAGATGGTTCTCTCGTTTGTCTGCTCATTGTTTGCTTGCTTTCTCCAGGAGGCACTGGGAACCAAACCTTTTTCATTTGCAAATTTGTATTTTCATCTTTACCGAAAGCTGATTTATGTAAAGCCATCAACCACAGTAGAAATCTACTAAAGTTTCCACGGTTTGCTGTTCTAAAAATTATTGGAGATTGTAAAGGTACAGACTCTTAACATGAATTTCTTATCAAATAAAAGGTAACTTACATTGAGGATATTTCTGTGGTTTGATTTTATGGTAATATTTTGGCCATTGGTAACTTAGGTATGATTATGGGAATAGTTGATTGAATGGAGCACCCCATTCCCTAGCCATGTCAGGTAATAAAGGAATTTTGTAGCTTGCTTAACCACATCCATATATATTTGCCATGTATTAAAATAACACGGGGAGGGAGGCGGGTGTGGCTCAGTGGATGGAGCCCCCGTTTACCATATGGGAGGCCCGGGTTCGCGTCCCGAGGCCTCCTTGTGAGGGCACGCCGGCCTGAGCGGTGCGGTGGGCTGATGCAGCAACCTCACGGCAGGAAGTGGGTGTGGCGCAATGGATAGAGCACCCGTTTACCATATGAGAGGCCCCGGGTTCGCTTCCTGGCGCCTCCTTGTGAGGGCAGGCCGGCTCGCGCGGCACCGTGGGCTGATGCGGCAAGACCTCACAGCAAGGGGGAGATAAGCAGACACAGAGAAGACACGCAGCGAATGGACACAGCAGCACAAGCAGCAACACGGGGAGACCTCTGACCTTTGAATTTGGATTGCTGTTTGTCTTTGTAAAGATTGTAATGTGAAATTTGTTTAGCTTAATATAAGTTCTGCAAGGTAAATTGGCACCAGTGTCTCCATTTTCTGTGTATAAGAGATTGTAAGTGGAAATAATTTCCCCAGGCTTAATTTCTAAGTCTTCAACTTTTTGTACATTCCGAGTGAGCCGCCCTACTTCAGAAAAGGTATTTCTCTTGTGCGATAGGCTTCTTGGTTGATGTTACTCTGCAGTTTCTTTTCTTGTACTTTTATGAAGAGGTTGGATAGGAAAATGAAGGTGGTGCAGTTGTTAATTATAGATATGTCAGTTACAGAAATCCCAGACCTACCCAGAGTAGAGGTTGGTTGCACACAAGTTGTTTTTTTACAGTTATCCAACTGATGTACAGTGGTTTGTTTTCCAAAGCCATTGGAATGTAATTACGTGAAGGCTCTTTGCTGTTTTAGTCATCTTTCTGAGGTATTTTCCACAGCTCAGTGAAAGTTTTAGGGCTGTGAGTAACTCCTATATGTTTAATGTTGAGGCTTACCAACCCGGTTTCTTAATTTATAACTGAAATACTTGGGTAAGACAGGCAACCTAGTATTACAGCATAATGCAAGATATTTTAAAATTTTGCTTCTGAATGATTAGCTCTTCAGAATGCTTGAGATAAGATCATGGATTTAATCCCTAGTAATTGCCAAGATTGCGTCTGTAACCCTTACAAATAGTTAGCATTAAAGCTATGCCACTGATGACAAAACCTGGAAAACAAAACCCTCCGAACACCTTTATTAGTAGAAAATGTGGCAGATAGCACCATCTCTTTACAAATAAATGAATGAACAAATCAAAACACCAACATTATTTTTAAAGGCTCTTTTTTCATGAAAATCTTTTTATAATACCAAAAGAAGATAGCTATTTTTAAAAAATTGTTATTTCTTTTACAATAAAGTGTTCACATACAAATCTGCCAACTGAAGAAACAAGGAGATTTTTTGAGTGTGTGCATACATTTATGCTTCCTTTTTTAAAAAGCGAAACCAGAAAACTACTTACATGAAAATGACATTTTAGTGTGACTCTCCTTACATTGATTTATAGTAGTGCATTTTTAGTAATTGGTGCACAGATGTGGTTCCCTTCTTTGAGAACTGGATCTTCTGTAGGTGTTTCGCATCCTTCCAATCAACTCATTGCGGAATGTACAGCACCAGGGCTTTGTGCTCTAGTTTGCTAGAGAAATAAAATGGGGCTTATGACTTGCCCAAAGGTATCATGAGATTTAGGTGAACCTGGCTTATGTTTGGTGTCTCATACATAAACAAAAAAATGCTTCAGGATTTATGCAGGTAATAAGACGGGATGCTTTTGGTCATGGTGGATGCAGTCTCTCTTTGGAATCATCCATACACATATTTCTCAGCCATGTGGCAATGTTTGGTAGTGAAACGCTGCTTCCAAAATGGAGTTAACATTTAAATCAGGATCTCTATTATGAACAGGCTTGGTGCTGTCTCAGCTGGGCCTGATGGGATTAATAGTCCTTTGGCTAATACACAGGAATTGATTGGTGTACATGTTAGTTTAAGTAAGAGTTTAGGCTCGTATCCATTTCCTGTGAGGCACAGTAGAGACATGGCAGAATAAACTTGTACTGCATTTTAAACTTGTAGGTTAAGAGCTTTGAGTCAGGGTCTTTCTTCTCTATTGAATGTGCCGGAGTAGGGATATAGCTAGAAGAAGAACAAGGGAAGTAGGGTGGGAATGGAGAATATTACTTTGTGCAAAGCTTCAAAAAGCAGTGTGGGAGATGGGGATCTCCATACATGGACTTTCCTTTCTACTAGATAACTGAGTACAGCACTTCTAAATTAGGAAATCCTGGCCACGAGTAGATAGAAACTGTGTCCTCCGGGTTACCTGCTTTTCCCAGTTTTACCATGTATTAGACAACCCATTTCTGATTAATCAAGCAAACATTTCAGTGGATGGGAAGTTACCCTAAAATATTCTTTGTCTCCTGGAGAATGCTGTAGTACAGCAAAACAAAACAAAAAACTTACGCCATGAATTAGGATTTATTCATTAGAAGTGGTTTGCTTTGTTATTTAGAGATAGCATTAATTATGCCTCAAAGACCATTAATACCTTACTATTGGGGACTGAATCAGGTCCCCCACAAAAGGCATGTTCAGGTCCCAACCCCTAGTCCTGTGGGTGTGAACCCATTTATAAATAGGACCTTTGAAGATGTTATTAGTTAAGATGTGCCCAAACTGAAGGAGGGTGGGCCTTCATCCAATAGGAAATTAGACACAGAAAGAGAGAAGCCACGGGAAGCAGCCAGAAGCTAAAAGTCAACAGGACCCAGAAGAGAAAGAAGACGCTACCATATGCATTGCCGTGGGACTGAAAAACCAAGGACCGCTAGCAGCCAGCCCCAGAATGCCAGTCTTTGGGGAGAAAGCATCACTGCTGGCACCTCAATTTTGGTCAAAAATGCAAGCCAATAAATTCTCATTGTTTAAGCCAGCCCGTTGTACAGTATTTGTTTTAGCAACTAGGAAATAAACACCATAATTTCTCTTGTCCCTTATCCTCCTCCTTTTTGGTGTGTGTGCATGGGTTCGTGCATGTGTGTGTATATACATTTGTATGCTGGAGTGTTTGTACATGTTTGCGTGCACACATCTGTGTGCATGTGGATGTACCTGTGTGTGCATGTGCATATGTGAGTGTGTGGAATATTCTTTCTCTGGGTATGTTTTGGAGGGAGGCTAGGTCTACTTTAATGATCTGACTGGGTAGGAATGAAGAAAGGGAAATTTGAAATACTAGCCTTCAAGGCATGGGAGCAATACAAATTTTAATTTTTCTTTTTTTTCTTTTTCAAAATTGATTATTGAATATACAAGTACTTTGGACTCCTTATAATTTCAGTGCTACTAATTTGAATGAATGTGATAATCTGAATGAAGTTTGGACCATAAAAATATCCCCTCAATTGTCAAAACGACTTTTAATGAAAGATAATGAATCATGGTTAGCCTTTTAGGCAATTATGAAGCTTGCCCTCCTTCCCTCACCCTTGCTTATAAAAGGGCTCTTTTCCAACTCTAATAATAATTACATAGCACATTACAGTTTACATATATTATCTCATTTATTATATGCAAGCTCATTCCTAGCCATTCAAAATACAGTGGAATATCCTTATACGGCACTGAACTCCATGAAGGAATTCAGATAATGCAGAACTGCCTTGGGTCCTTTTCAGACAAGTTTATTAAATTAGGTACCCAGATTACCTTATTTGAAGGATAGCCTAAGCCTACATCATAGATCCCCTAGGACAATATCCAAGTGCTGTTCCCATGTCTCATAAGCCTTTGTATCCAGGCTCTTGGGCAGTTTTAGGGGAGGTACTGCTTTAATAAGAGGCACTGGGAACTGAACCTATTTGAGAGGGAGGCACCTAATCACTTGAGCCAACCCCTCTCCCTGCTTGTTGTGTTTCTCATTGTGTTTTCCTCCTTGTATCTCTTTGTTGCATCATCTTGTGTCAGCTCGCTGTGCTAGCCTGTTGCATCAGCTTGCTGTCTTGCTCGTCTTCTTTAGGAGGCACCGGGAACCAAACCCAGGACCTCCCATGTGGTAGGCGGGCACCCAATTGCTTGACCCTCATCTGCTTCCCTCCTTTCCTCTTATACCTTTTAGGTTATTATGCCATTTATAGGCTTTCCAGCCTCTTTTTGGCCTCTCTTTCTCATGTATTTACAGATAGCCTCTGCTTCCTAATTCCATGGTTCCTAGGGATGACAGTGGTGCTGGATGCAGATGGTTCTTGAGGCTTGCTTGCCTGCTGTCCTTCACCAGTGATGGATGAGGAAGTAGTTGCTTGCATGTGCACGGCTTAGCGCATGATCTGTTCCCCTAACAGCTCTGTGAGTGGGGGCTGTTACCGTCATTCCCATTTTACAGATGAGAAAGCTCTCAGAGTCAGAGAGGCTCAGTTTCTCATGCAAAGTTACTGAGATGGTGAGTGGAAAAGCTGGGAGATGAACTGACACCAAAGCCTGTTTTCTTTCTATTCAGCGACAATTTCATTTCCTCTATATCATCGGTCATCTTGGAACAACCTTGACGGACTCACTGAAACTGGGAAACAAACTAATAGAGTCACAATTCAGTTTGTCTAAACTGACTCTTCTTGTTGGCATTTTGCTTCTTGAGAAACGCATAGACTTCTGATGTAAACTTGTCTTTTGAAACATTTTAGAGGAAAGCTGATCAAATCACTGCTCCCATCTGAAAGTAAATCAGTTAAAATTATCCTCTTTAAAGCACTTAGGTCTGTAGCAGGAACACTTGGTTTTCTTGTAATTTCAGAGTTAAAATTCAGATTTTGCTAGTCAGGAATTGATCTGTTGTAACAATGAGGAGGTAGGCAGCTGGAGTGGGAACAACAGCACAAAAATGCCTTTGGAAATTAAACATTGTAATGAAAACATTCTTTTGAAGGCAGATTTCCAGGTGCATTGTAAACCATTCTAGGCTATAGCTGAAATATAAAAGAATGCTTCAAAAGCAAGGATCTATTTTTTTTGGTACTTGTTGTGTTAATCCTGAAATCCTAGCATGCATTAATATAAAGATGAAATTGGATGCATAAAAGTACCCATTTTAATCATTTAGCATGTTGTTCAAAACTAAACTGGTTGAGGCTTCAAGTCTAAGGGTGAAAATCTCACTTTCATCTATCAAATCCCACCATAATCCGCCAAGAACAGCCACCAGGGGCTCCTGTGGCAGCTGGGAAGAGCTCCTTCCTCTCAAAGCTTGATACTGGAAGAGAGATTTGTTGCAGTTCATATATAATAAAGCCATAGGGTGGGATGTTTTTAAAAGTACTTTGTTACAGCTCAAAAAGACTGAATAAATTTTCTGTTAAAATCTGATACTCTATGAAAATATTCTGTAATGCCGAAGCTTCCAGTTGCCAGAAGGCTTGATTGTAGGAGATGGGTAGTAAGTTACTTTGTAGCAGGTGCAAGGACCATGTTTGCCTTTGCCAACATGTTCCATGTGATATCAAATCCTGAAGCATTTGGAAGGCATGCAGGAAAGCCAGCCTTCAGATCTTAAAGAGTCAGCCCTGCCCCCACCTAGCCTCACCACCCCCAACCCAACACAGCTGCCGCCAGTACCCACGGACCCTACCAGAATCTGCCATTAATGGACAACCATGGGCAAACGTGGACAAACAGCAGTAATGGGTATGAACAAATGCATCTAGCCACTCACTGTAGGCTGCAGGATTATGTGGATAGAGTTTCTTTTAATTTGTCCTACACTTAGAAAGTGAAATTGTTTCTTTGTGCGTGGGCTGGGGAACCAAAGTTGACACAGGCCCTGGAGCCTTGTTCCCTGTGTGGTCTTGGGATGCTCGTTATAAGCATGAACTGATGCTATTTTCCCCTTTTATCTAGACACACTACTTTGGCCTTTGGTTTCTCAGCAAGAGCCAGCAAGCACGATGGGTGGAGCTGGAGAAACCTCTGAAGAAACATCTGGACAAATTTGCTAATGAGCCTCTGCTTTTCTTTGGAGTCATGTTCTATGTGCCAAATGTGTCATGGCTTCAGCAAGAGGCCACGAGGTAGGTGCATTTTTTTGCCTCCTGTGTTCTATACGAGGGTGTGGACTAACTGAGGCTTCGGATAAAGTGGATGAGCCTGTTGATTTAGTTGTGTGGGGGAGGTGGGGGGAAATTGAGGGCAAGGGTGAGGTAGTCGGGGGTTGTTTAACAGTTGATGCGCAGCTTTAGAATGTTGCTTGAATCGGTGTAGCTAACTCGAGTGTTTCACTGTAATATGAGTGAACCTGAGCCAGGCAGAATTTTGTGTCTAGCTGCAGAGTAGTGTTAATTGGAGACTGGGTAAAATAAGTATATGATAATTTAATAAGTTAACTACCTAATGCTGTTTTGTCTACCCGTCCTCCCCAAATACCCACATAAAATGTACCATCTGACTTTTGATTTGAGGATTGGGAAGGTAACTAAAGATGGAAGTAGAGTTAAGGAGAAAAATGATGAGAGGGCAAGAGTTTTCACAGCACTAGGTTAAATAAGAGGAGACAGGAAGCAGTAGACAATATAGAGGAAACTTGCGTGTCAGTTCCATGCTGCTGCTTCTTGACTATTTCATTTTGGAGAAATCACCTGCCGTCTTTGAAATATTTCCCCATCTCATCTGTAAATTGAGGGGTTTGTGTAAGTTGCTGGGTTCTGATAGTCTGCGATTCTCAAGATGAAACAAGTGCATTTTTGATGCATTTATCAATAAGTGTTTTCTGTTAAAAACCTGGAGGGTCTCCCCTCAAAAGGGGTATTTCCAATAGTAAAGGAAATTTGCCATCTACTTTTTCTCTTTTTTCGGGTCATGACTGAGCGCATGCTTGGAAGCAATGCCAGTGACATGTTAGAAAAAGAAATGGTTGTCTACTTGATTCCCACATGTGTAGTTTTTCAGATTTTGCATTTCTGAAATAATGATGCAGTTGAATTTTTATAAACATTTTAAGGTGATAGTTTCTGTTTTCGTTACTTATCAAAACTGATATTAAGTCTATGGTGTATCTTAAACAGAGGACATAAGTTAGCACTCAGTTTAACCTGAGAACCTGTGTGTCCAGTTTTCATGTGACATTCATTCAAAGCACCTGATTGTATACTACCTTGCACTGATTTCAAGTTATTTCATTTATGGAAGTCCGTTCCTCTACAGGAAATTAACTCCTTGCAAAGGGACAATTTCGGCTGGCTTTGGAATCTTCCTTGAGTATGTTACACAGTGTTAGGAACACAGCAATAGGTTAATAAATACTTGCTGATTCTTGGCTCTGACACCATTAAATGTAAGGCAATGAATGACAAAGATGAAACACAGACTGTAAATTAGTGCATGTTAGACAAAATTCAGTCTGTAAGAAAAATGAAGTGTTATTCTAAGTGTATTCATTAGAAAAAAATATCAAGAATGTGCTAATTTTAATTAGAAAAAAAAATGTTTTGTTTTAAAAACACACATGTAAAAATTCACTGCCTCACCAACAAAATTGCCTTCCCGCCGCCCCCCCCCCCAAAAAAAAAACAACAACCAACTTAGTCCTTTGGTGGAAGTACAAGTTCAAATCATGGAAGATCTGTGGGACAGACTTTTCTTGAGCTGGAGTTTTGTGCCTAGTTTTGTACACCGTCATTTAGGAGGATCATTGTCAAACTATACACGGCTATAGTCTAAACAGTTTGTGATCTGGAAGCCTATACCAGACACTTCCTCTGCCAGGTCTATTGTTAGGGAAGAGCAGTTGAAATGGTGAGGGACTCAGAAGCTGTGCTTTAGAAAGTCAGAGGTTGTTTAAGCTCAGAAAAATGAAGACTTGCAAGGGCACGCTAGCTGCCTTCAAAACTTCGAAGACTCTTTTGCGGCAGGGGGTATTCTCTGTTAGCTCTGGAGCACACAATTAGGGCCGATAATAAGTAAAGGTAAAGGAATTGTAAGACTTTGGCTCTTTGGGCTCAACATTAAGAACACAGTGTCCAATACTTAAAGCCATATAAAAATGAAATAGGAAGACTTACAAAGGTGAGTGTCCCCATCTCTTGAAGTGTTGCAACAGAGACACAGCTCGTACGGTATCTATTAGAGGAGACCAGCATGTTGCTTGGAGCCTCCTAGATCAGATCACCTGGATCATTTATTATCAATTTGGATCTGGCGACTGTGTCAGAGGTCTCGACAGGAATCCTGAGAGCCAGGGCTCAGTGGACTGTATTGTTTACAATAAACAGTGTTTCTCACATGGTTCTGGTGTTCACCCAGACCTGGAGATCCACGAATTAGTTAACTCCAAAATCCTTTGCAATTTTAGATCTTACAGGTAACTAAACTTAAAGCTGCGTTATTTGGCTGTCAATATTTACATTCATAAGCTGAAACTGTAAGTGTGTAAACCTCAAAAATTGAGATATGGAGTAACACATTTTGGTGGTAGTGATGACTGGAAGTGGAGGTTAGGAAGGACCTTCCCCCTTTCTCTTTAGAATTTCTTTTTGCCCAGTTAGCCTAGTTCATTTTAGATGAAGCTTAAGGAGGAATTTGGAGTGAACTCTGCTACTGTCATTTGATCAGAAAAACTAAACTAAACTAAAATGATTTAAAGTGCCAAAAGACATTTCGATTTTTAGACTTAACCATGGGAAGTAAACTATGTAGATTTCAGGTGTTACCTTCTCTTTAGGGCAAAGGATGTTTTAAAATAAGGAGGTGGGTTAGGATGAGGAGTTGTGTTGTTTTTTGAGCATTGCAGGAATTTTTGTGGCCCCCAAGGGGCCCGAACACTGGAATGTGCCAGAGGGTATTAGAGCAAGTCAAAGTCATAAGCAGGGAAGATGGAGAAATAAAAGAGAAAAGTGTTGTAAGTAAAGAAAGGAAAATTGATAGAAGGAGAAAAAGAACAAGGGAATTAGATATGCTCGGGAAGGTTGCATGCCACCGCCAACGGCCCTGGGTGTGTTTCAGTGAAACGTGCCATGATTGGAGGTGTGTGGACTAGAGTATAAAACAGACCTGGTCTGGGCAGAGTAACATTTTTAAACGCTCAGAGTTTCTGGGTTTGGTGTCAGCGGCGTATAGATGGTGAAGGATGCTACTACCAGTCGCGAGGGTCCTTTGGGAATCGGAGCCTCCTTGGGAGGCTTCAGAAGCATCTGGGGTCTGAACTGAATATTGAAGCTGTCTTCTGGCAGAGCAGCCAAGGAGACGTGGTGGTGGTGGGGCAGGGTTCCAGAGGACTGTTTCACAGAAGGCTCGAACAGCCTCTGCCGGGAGCAGGTTAATGACTTAACACCCCAGTCATCCCGCTGTTATCTGAGTTACCTGGCAGCTCAGGTGGAGCTGGGCTTTGGCATCTCTGAGAACACCTGGGATCCGCAGTGTCTGACACGAAACAGTTAGTCTTTGTGATGCCCTGTAGAGTAAGATATTTGCATAGATTAGAAATAGAAATCTGCCTTTCATTTGTGGCAGCCCATTGGAGGCGGCAGCCATTCAACCATCTGTGCTTAAAAAATAAGCCTTTGTCTGGAGCCAACCAAACTTGTTTTCACCCAACACATGTTTGCAATGGTTTGGCTACTTCAGTTTGAGAGTACAGCAGGTTCTATAGCGTTAGTCATGACCGGTCATGTCTTCTCTCTGGGTGAGAACAAAGTGTCTAGAAGCAGCACTCTGTTTTTGTTTGTTTGTTTATTTGTGAACCATCTATATCAAGACTCGGAAGATACATTTACAAGGCATTTATTTCATTTTTTTTTTTTGCCCTCAGACAATCCCGCCCTTTAAAGTTAATGGAGTGTTCTGAACAACACAACACAAATGTGAGAGTGATGTTGATTGCAAGCTGTTTAATAAGTTCATAGACTTTAATAAAATTACCAAGTCTAGATTTTTTTTTTTCGAATTAGAAAATTGGGATGACATTAATTTTGCCGTATCGTGTCTCATTATGTCTGCTGGATATGACTTTCAAAGGAACAAATCTCTTCATAAGTGGGGCAAACCTGCCAAGTTACTATGATTGAATTGGGGAAGAAATGGAAATTCAGGCCCTACCTTTAGGTGAAAACAAATGAGAAGACAGAAGATATCAAAGAGAATACACCCAGGAGTACAAATAAAATTTTAAAAACCACCCCTTGATAGTAATACAAAAGTGTGAGAAAACTGCTGGAAAGAAGGACACAATAGTAGACAGAAGGGGGGTGACTCATGAAACCATAGGAATGAAAGAGGTTAAAAACCACTGAGCTTTGTTAATATATCTCCAAAATGTAAGATACATTACCTTGGGGTTTAAAAAATGTCAGTTTTCCCCCTTTGGTTGAAATGACTCAAGAGATGGGACCACCGTCTTTTTTTTTTCCCATTTTGCTTTCCCCCTCAAATTTCTTTCTGCCAGCTTTTCTTTTCAGCAAAGGGACTCTTCCTGCTTGCAGTTAATCTTCCCCCATTATGTTTTCCTTCTAACTCAAAGGAAAGATTTTTGTAATGTGGTTTTTTTTTTGTTTTTTTTTTATTGTTCATAAAAATCAAGATTTTTCACAGTACATACCAATATTTGTAAAATGATATATAAATATATATACATATATGTGTATTTTCTTACATAAATGTTATTTTATATATATATATTTTTTAAAGGTGCTTAGATTACCTAATTATTACTCAGAAATTACAAGGATTCCCATGTTCCCCACCTCCCACACCTCCCACAACATCCCACACCAACATCCTTCATCAGTGTGGGACATCCCCCACAATGGATATACACATCCTGGGGCTTTGCCACCAAGCATAGACCACATTTCACATCATAGATCACCCTCTCTCCCACACAGTTCTGCGTGGTATATGCTGATGTAAAATGGCCTACATCTGTTGCCACAATGCCACTCATGACCACCCCCAAGTCCCAAAAAAGCCCCTGTATTTCGACTGCCTCTCCCCTCCCTGCCCCGAAAATGTCCAGTGGCCACTGTCTCCACCTCACTGTTAAAATTTCTTCCATTGCTTGAATCACAATATACGACAGAATACCACCAAGTCCATTCTAGTCCATAGCTCTTCCCCCAATCCTGGGGGTTTTGGAATGGTGATGTCCACTCCACCTCCAAGTGAGAGAAGGTTTCTATTCCATGGATACGGTGGATGGGATTATCCTGCCTGAGGGCCTGTAATGTGTTTTAATGATTTGCATAGCAACTGGCTCATTATAAACACATGGTCTTCAGATTTTTCTGGACACAGAAAGAAATTTAAAAAAAAAAA
>JAQZBX010052471.1:0-19127 GCA_029593785.1 Cabassous unicinctus
GATGAAGCAAATGTCATTGTTGTTTGATTTTTAGAAATTGCTACAGCCAGCCCGACTTTTAAAAACAACCACACTGATCAGTCAGCAGCCATTACCATCTAAGCAAGACCCTCCACCAACAAAAAGATTATGACTCATTGAAGGTTCAGATGATGGTGAGCATTTTTAGCCTTGAAGTATTTTTCATTAAGGTATGCAAATTTTTTAGAAATAATACTATTGTACACGTAAGAGACTAAAATATAATTTAGACATAACTTTTATGTGCACTGGGAAACCAAAAATTTGTATGACTTGCTTTATTGCAGTATTCAGTTTATTGCCGTGGTCTGGAACCAAGCTCACAATACCTCTGAAGTATGCCTGTATCCTTTTTTTTTGTCCACCATTATACTGCATTTAATTTTCTGATATCATGAGAATATGAAGAGATATTAATTAAATCTCATATTTACCCCTAAAGAAAAGATAAAACTTTCTTAATACATAAAATTTAATGAATACTATATGCTTATGTAACAGACTTCTGAAAATATTAAATAATATAAGAATGGCAGACAACATATTCCATATATTCTAATTTGAAGATGGAAATTTCTTCTGTTGTTTTTAAATGAAGTTGCTACCTTTAGATATCAAGATTTTATTATATTAAATGCATTTGTACCAATAACTATTTTACTATATATATATTTTTTTCTTTAAGATTAAGCCAGGGATTTGCAACCTTTATTAAAATAAATTTCATCTATAAAACAAGGTAATTTACAACTTGATTTCAATTCAAATTTCTTTTACAGTTGACTTTTTACATAAAAAATTGAAAAATTTCAACTAAAGGACAAAGAAACCATTCCGATACAAGTTTATACTTTAAAAGCTACAGTTTCTACTTCAACAAATAAAGAATGCTGCTCATCAATTTACATTAATCTTGTGGTTCAGAATACGTTTTCCATTTAAAATGTTTTTAATCAATCTTTTGTACAGCACGAATAGCTTCTATTGGGAATTGGTATAGTCTGCTCTTGATGAAGACAACACTAGACAGCTGTTGCCTGTTGCCTGGATAATGCTGAATGTGACAAAACCAGCGAGACACCACTGCTGCACAACAGCTTTTCATTCTATAGTACTCCCAAGCCAGTATTCTTTGTTGGCTTGCTTGACTAGGTGGGCTACTATAGTAGTCAATCCTGTTAGAGTGGGACCATTGTTGGTTTGCAGAACTGGATCCTGGCGCTCGCCCTGGGCACTATATTTATCCACTTTACTCAGCCCCAGCGACTTCTCCAACAGTGCCAACTCCGCAGGTGCTGCCATTTTCCAGGCCCAGCTCCTGCTATATTTTTATTTTACATATTTTTTCTTTCTTTTCACCCTTATTGGTATTCTCTCAATAAATATTTAATAAATTATATTGATATCTTGTCAAGGTTTTTTCATTAAAATGAAAGGGGATCAGAACTAGCTTTCCCTCTCTTTCCCAAGCAAACAATTTTCCTTTGCAAAACACTGCAATTAATGCCAATACAATTAGCTAAATACAAACGAAGATAATGCAATATATTTTATTATTTAAAAGTAAAGAAATTTAATTAGCTTCCAAATTCCTCAAGTTTCACAGAAAAGGTTGACTTATATAACACATTCACGATGAAATCCAACATAATTTCTAGAAGAAATAATGATACTCATTAAGAATAGACAATTCCTATGTCACATTGTAATTTCTGTTTGCTTCTCACAAATTCAGAAAAAAAAAAGTAATATAGACAAGAAACTAAATGCAAGCTTAGTAATAAATGCAATAACTAGTCAACATATACTTGCTACAGAGGAACAATGTATTTCACAACAATTTTTTCTATTAATTTTATAGTCATTAGTAAGAGGGTAAGTAGAATATTTCTTACCTTTATCTTAGTTGGGAATGCATCGCTATTATTAAGCGGTGCCTTGTGGACATTTGTTGTTTGCCACTTTAATATTTCCTTTAATACACTGATTTTTATTGAGAAAATCATTGTTCTTACTATATCTCATTACATAGAATTCTATACTAAGAATGAAAGGAAATATGAAATCATTTCTTTTTCTTCCTTTATTCCATTGTTTCAATACTTAATTGAAATCTTAATCTCTCATATATGTATCTATGGTTACCTGGTTTTTCTTCTTAATGAGGCCCACATTGATGCTTTTGCCTTCACTGTGATTTGTGAGAATTTGAGAAAACTCACTAAGCAAGTAGGCCTATTTTTTTAAATCACTCCAAGTTTTCTATGCATCTAAGCATAAGTAAAGCTAATGAAGAAAAAAATTAGTTGCTCTACTTAAAAGTGCTATTTGGGGCCTTACAATACTTGAAGAAGTTAATATATGAGATAATCTCTCAACCAGTATGAATGATTAATTTGGTAGGCAGTTGCTAGGAATCCAAATCTCCTCTTTCTCAGCATGCAAGATACATTCTGAAAACCAAGTAGATTCAGTAACTCACCTGTGGTACCCACTGTTTTATCCTAAGTTTCAGAGATGCTTTCTGTTGACAGGTGGGAGTGTTCTCTTTCTTCTGTTGGGCATTCATCTACCCTCAGAGGCTACATGTTTATTTTTTGTAAATAAATGGGAGAATTCTGTTTGTTTTTCCATTAAGTAAATATGTGCTTGTAAATTATATATTTGAATTTTTCTAAATCCCAATGAGTAGTTATTAATAAATACTTTCAAGTAATCCACCTAAATCTAGAAAAAGTCAGAACAATTCTCTGATAATAGGACTATGACAATGGAATTCAGTATGACTAATATTTTGAAATATATTTAAATGAATTGTACTATATTTAATTTTTAGTAGTACTTTTAAGTGCCAAAGAGGAAAATATACATATTGCTGCCACCCAAAATTATCCATGCGAACAATTCTTAAAAATGCTGTGCATGCAGATAAAGGAAATAAATTGAATTTCATTGTAGGTGGGGCTGACAGATGCATGCCATTATGTGTCTCACACTGAAACAGGGAACTACAACAAAATCAGTATTAAGAAATAAGAGGAAAACCAGTTTTCAGAAGTATCTGATAATGTTCTAAATAATTTTTTTCAAAACAAAAATTTAATCTTAAATTGTCTTCTGAAATTCTATTGGTCAATAATGTTCTGCTTAGATGGATTTTATAAGAAGAAATTTCACTTTTCAATTCTCCAACCTGGAGGGTTTTCCCACCTGGTTTTGTAAATTCAGAAATCAGTGGATTTTAGTGTCTTTTTGCTATTGGTTAATGAATTTCAGAAAAAGTCATTAGCTAGTGTTCTTCATGTAGCTAAAGGTTTACCATGATATTTAAGTGAACACTTTCTACAGTTTAAAGCATTATATTAGCAAAACTGTAGTGTGAACAAAGAAAAATGCAAAAGAAAGTAATAGATTAGATCAAAATGATTCATTGACTATACAAGATTATTTCTCTTTCCACCAAAATTCCCTTAAAATTTTGCATCATATTTTTTATAATGGCCCTGGGGGAGAAAATCATTGGTGCCATC
Organism: Cabassous unicinctus; assembly: GCA_029593785.1. NCBI lineage: Eukaryota > Metazoa > Chordata > Mammalia > Cingulata > Chlamyphoridae > Cabassous > Cabassous unicinctus. Next base: position 3,552 of record JAQZBX010052471.1, read on the forward strand.
TGTTGAAACTATGCCAGAATCCTGGAATTTAGAAACAAATGTAATGTCCAACAAAATGGAAGTCACCACAATGCAACACACATGCAAGAGAAAGCTCTTGTAAAGGTAAATTCAGATTCAGAAAAATATCAGTCTCAGAATGAAAAATTATAAAACCCAGGAAAAGTTCCAATTAAAATCATAAGGGAAATATAGAATTTTTATAACAAAAAGGCTTTTATCTTTTATTTAATTTATTTTTTAACTTTTAAATTTAGTTTATTGAAATATATTCACCCACCATACAATCCATCCAAAGTAAACAATCAACGGCTCTCAACATAGTCAGAGTTGTGAATTCACCACCACAAACTATTTCAGAACATAATCATTACCCCAAGAGGAAAAACCCCATACCCCTTATATCCCCCTATTATTGATATTTAACATTGAAGTGGTAACTTCATTTCTTCTTAGACCTGAATAGTATTCCATAGAATGTATATACAACATTTGTTTATCCATTCATTGGTTTATGGACACTTGGGTTGTTTCCATATTTGGCAATTGTTAATAATGCCACTGTGAACATTGATGTGGAAATGTCAGTTTGTGCCCCTGCTTTCAGTTATTTTGAATATATTTCTAGCAATGGGATTGCGGGATCATACAGCAGTTCTATATTTAGCTTCCTGAGAAACCACCAACTGTCTTCCATAGTGGCTGTACCATTCTACATCCCCACGATCAGTAAAAGAGGGTTTATATTTCTCCACATTCTCTCCAACACTTGTAGTTTTCTGATTTTTTACTAGAGGTCATTCAATAAGGTGTGCAATTATATTTCATTGTAGTTTTGGTATGCATTTCCCTAATAAGTAGTGAAATTGAACATGTTTGCATGTGCTTTTTAGCCTTTCATATTTCCTTTTTGGAAAACATCTATTCAAATATTTTGCCCATTTCTAATCAGATTGTTTGTCTGTTTATTTTTTATTTGTGTGACCTCTTTATATATCATGGAAATCAACCCTTTATGATATGTGGTTTCCAAATATTTTCCCCCATTAACTAGGCTGCCTTTCCATCTTCTTGACAAAATCATTGGAAACACAAAATTTTTCAATTTTGACGAGAGCTCATTTATCTAATTATTCTTTCAATGCTCATACTTTGGGTGTAAATGTCAAGAAACCACCTCCTACTATAAGATCTTAAAGGTGTTTCCCTATATCTTCTGAGAGGTGTTTTATGATTTTAGCTTTTATATTTAGGTCTTTGATACATTTTGCGTTAAGTTTTTATAAGTTGTGAAATAGGGATCCTATTTTTCTCTTTTTTTTGTATATGGATACCCCATTCTCCCAGCACATTTGTTGAATACACTGTTCTGACCCAGCACGGTGGAGTTAACAGCTTTGTCAAAAATTACTTGACCATAGATGTGAGTCTATTTCTGAATTCTCCATTCAATTCTATTGATCAATATGTTGATCTTAATTCCAGTACCATGCTGTTTTTACCACAATACCTTAGTAATAAGCTTTAAAGTGAGGAAGCATGAGTCCTCCAACTTTGTTCTTCTTTTGCAAGGTGTTTTTGGCTATTTGGGGACCTTAACCCATCCAGTAAATCTGCTAAATGGCTTTTCCATTTCTTCAAAAAAAGATGTTGGAAATTTTATTGTGATTGTGTTGAATCTGTAATTGACATCTTAATGATATTTAGTCTTTCAATCCATGAACACAGAGTGTGTCCTTCCATTTATTTAGGCCTTCTTTGATTTCTTTTAGCAATGTTTTGTTGTTTTCTGAATACAGGTCCTTTACATCTTTGGTTAAGTTTTTTCCTAAATAGTTGATTATTTTAGTTGCTATTGTAAATGGATTTTTTTTCTGTTTTCCCCTTTAGATTGCTCATTACTACTGTATAGAAACCCTACTGATATTTGCATACTAATCTTTTATACCACCACTCTTCTAAACTCATTTGTTAACTCTAGTAACTTTGCTATAAATTTTTCAGGACCTTCTACCTATAGTATCATATCATCTGTGAAAAGCAATTTGAATGAGTTTTATTTCTTTTTCTTACCTAATTGCTCTAGCTAAAATATTTAGTACAATATTGAATAACACTGGTGACAATGCACATCCAATCTCAGTAGGAAAGCTTTCAGTCAATCAGCATTGAGTTTGATGTTTGCTGTGGGTTTTTCATATACACTCTTTATCATGTTGAGAAAGTTTCCTTCTATTCCTATCTTTTGTAGTATTTTATCAAGAAAGGATGGTGGATTTTGTCAAATACCTTTTCTGCATCAATCAAGATGTGACTTTTCTCCTTTGACTTATTAATGTGTTGGATTACACTGATTGATTTTCTTGTTTGAACCACCCTTGCATATCTGGGAATAAACCCACTTCTAATGTGTTGTTCAATTCAATTAACAGGTATTTGGTTGAGGATTTTTGCATTTATATTCATTAGAAAAAACTGGTCTGTAATTTTCTTTATTTTGGAGCATCTTTATCTGGCTTTAGTATTAAGCTAATGATGGATTCATAGAATGAGTCTTCTAGCTTTTCCTCTTTGAAAATTTTTAGAAGTGTTTAAGCAGGATTGGTATTAAATCATCTTTGGATGACTAGTTTAATTTTCCTATGAAGCCATCTGGTCCTGGACTTCTTGTTTCATGGGGAAGTTTTTGATGACTGACTCAATCTCTTTATTTGTAATTGGTTTGTTGAGGTCTTCTATTTCTTCTAGGGTTAGTGTGGGTGTTCATGTGTTTCTAGGAATTTGTCCATTTCATCTTTTTTGTCTCATTTGTTGGCTTACAGCCATTCAAAGTACCCTCTTATGATCCTTTTTGTTTCTGTAAGGTCTGTATTAATGTCTGCCCTCTCAGTTCTGATTTTATTTATTTATATCTTCTCTCTTTCTTTCTTTGTCAGTCTAAGTGTTTGTCAATTTTGTTGATTTTCTCAAAGAACCACCTTTTGTTTTTGTTGATTCTCTCTATTGCATTTATTTGGTTCTCAATTTAATTTATTTCTGGTCTAATCTTTACTATTTCTTTCTTTCTGCTGGCTTTGGGATTAGATTGCTGTTCTTTTCCTGGTTACTCCAGGTGCAAGTTTAGGTGTTTAATTTTATTTCTTTCTTCTTTATTAATGTAGGTGTTTAGAGCTATAAATTTCCCTCTCAGCACTTACTTTGCCACATCCTATATGTTTTGATATATTCTGTTCTCATTTTCATTCATTTCAATCTTACTGATTCTCCTGAAATCTCTTCTTTGACCTACTGATTATTTAAAAGTGTGTTGTTTAACCTCCATAAATTCATGCATTTTCAAGCCCTCCTCTTTTTGTTGATTTCTAGCTTCATTCCATTATGATCAGAGAAAGTGCTGTGTATAATTTCAATCTTTTAAAATTTATTGAGACCTGCTTTGTGACCCAATATGTTGTCTATCCTGGAGGATGAACCATGAGCACTTGAGAAGAATGTGTATCCTGCTGTTTTGGGGTATGTTGTTCTGTATATGTCTGTTAGGTCTAGTTCATTTATCAAATTGTTCAAGTTCTTTATTTCCTTACTGATCTTCTGTTTAGATATTCTATCAATTGATGTGAGTGGTGTATTGGTCTCCAAATATTATTTTAGAGATGTGGATTTCTCCCTTCAGTTTTGCCAGTGTTTGCATCAGTTACTTTGGGGCAGACTGGTTAGGTGCTTAGATGTTTATGATTGTTAACTCATAAATATCTATGCCCTTTCCTGGTGGATTGTCCTTATTTTTTTAAACAAATCAATTTTACTTATCCATATTAACAAAGCATACAATTCATCCAAAATGTGCAGTCAATGGTATTTGATATAATCACATAGTTGTGCGTTCATCACTTCAGTCATTATTAGAGCATTTTCATTATTTCAATAATAATAATAAACAAAAAACAGACAAGCAAAGAAACAAGACAATTCTTCACCTCTTAATCTTTGTGTGCTTCCTCCACTGTACATAGCTGGTGTTTCTGGCTATTTGATCCAACATGTATAATCAGTGGTTTTTAGTATAATCACAATGTTGTACTTTCATCAGCTCAAAAATTTTAGAACAATTTCATTACTCCAAAAATAAAGACTCCACATTCCCTAGCATTCCTTCCCCAGATCTACATAACCACTAATCCCATTTCTTTGTTATTAATTGATTTATATTCCCATTTCATATAAATGGAGTCATACAATATGTAGTACCCTTTGTCTGGTCTCCTTCACTTAGCAAAATGTTTTTTTTTTTGTTTTTTTTGTTTTTTTTGGTCTGATATTAACATTTTGGAGTATTAACTTCCATTTTCAGCTTCAAAGAAAAACGGCCTTATATATGCATTTCTACCTATATTCATATTTCACATAATATATTTATATTTCACATAATATATTTAGTTCATAATAGGGCAATCATACAGTATTTGTCCTTTTCTGTCTGACTTGTCTCATCATAATGTCCTCCAGGTTCATCCATGATGTCATATGTTTCATGACTTCATTTCTTCTTACTGCTGCATAGTATTCCATCGTGTATATACTCCACAATTTATTTATCCATTCATCAGTTGATGGACACCTGGGTTATTTCCAACTTTTGGCTATTGTGAATAACACTGCTATGAACATCGGTGTGCAGATTTTTTATTAATATGCAATGCCCTTCTCTGCCTCTTATAACAGCTTTGCATTTGAAGTCTATTTTGTCAGGTATTAGTATAGCTACCCAGAATTTTTTTTTCTTGGTTACTGCATGAGTATAATATCTTTTTCCAGCCTTTCTCCTTCTACATATTTGTATTATTGGATGTAACTTGAGTCTCTTGTAGACAAATTAAACATAGTTATAGATGGCTCATATTTTTTTATTCATTCAGCAAATCTGTGTAGTTTGACTGTGGAATTTATTCCATTAGCATTCAATGTTATTACTTAAATGTAGTACTTACCTCATCCATTTTGTCCTTTGGGACTTGTATGCCATTTCTTATTTTTTTTTAATCACTCTTTTTACACTTCTGGTTACTTGTACTTATAATCTTCATTTTTCAACTCTCTTCGAATCTGCTGTCCTGACTTTGCCTGTCAGGCTGCAGCAATTCTTTTAGCATTTATTATAGGGCTGGTCTCTTGGTAACAGCCTTTCTCTGTTCTTCTGTCTGCTTGATTTTGGAAACCCTGTTTTCTAACTCACTTATCTTTTCTTTTACCTCTTCACATCTCCAGGTGAATGCTTCCAGGGTATTTTTAATTTTATTTATAGTGCCTTTCATTTCCATAAGATCTGTTATATTTTTTGCATGCTTTCAAATTCTTCTTTGTGTTCACTGAGTTTCTTCTTAATATCTTTAACCACTTTAGCCATCTCATGGAATTTATTAAGGAGATTTGTTTGGATATCTATGATTAGTTGTCTTAAATCCTGTATCTCACTTGGAGGTTTGATTTGCTTCTTTGATTGGGCCCTATCTTCCTGTTTTTTAGTATAGCTTGTAATTTTTTTGCTGGTGTCTCAGCATCTGATTTTCTTGATGTGCTTATTCTCATCTCAGTTTCTCTCTTTAGCCTAGGGTTTTCTTATTGGTTGGCTTTTTGTAAAAGCTCCTTTGACACTTGGTTCAAGTTATTTTGAACCTTTATAATAGCTCATACTTTTTAAATCAGATTTTTTTCAGCTTCTATTCATCTGATTTTTACCCTAATATATTGTACAATATTTGAGATTGCAATATTTGTGTACTTATTTGATCCTAGGAGAAAGTTTCCTTTCCCCTATTCCTCCTCCAGGAATGTTAATCTGTACTATTTATTTTTGATTTACCTCTCTATATTTTTACTTCTCTTTTCATTTTCTCTAGCTGCTATTACCTGCAGGTCTAAGTTGGTAGAAGTGTCCTCCTGATATAACTATCCCAGATTAGATTTCCCAGCCAAAACATACCTAGGGACTCATGAAGGGGATGCAGGTTGATTTCAATGTGCCCTGGGGAGGAGACCTTAAGTGTCACCAAACTTCTGTTTGATGACTCCTCCAATCCTCACTTTCCTGACTTCCCAGCAGTTATCATTCTTTATCCATCTGACCCCTGCAAACCCAGAGTGTTTCTGTGCCTTTAATTCTCGACTGACTTAGCCCCTGTTAGGAGCATTGTTAAAACTGAGGCTGCCAGCCTCACTGTGATGAACCTTTGCACAGTTCCAAGATCATGGGAACTGAGTTCTTTAATCAACTGCCACAACCTGTATAGGGCCCTCTGAGGTGGGTGAGCTGAATCTGTCCACTCTGCCCAGAGGAAGTGATCAAACTGTGCCCAATTTTCACTCCTGCCAGGTGTGGGGGCCTGAGCAGTGGCTGCTGATGACTCTCCAACATAGACATGCTGAACTTGATCCCTACAATCCCAAGAATCTAGTGTGCTTATCATTCAACCCCACTTCAGCTCTTGTGGGGGACAGACTTAAAATGAAGGCTGCTAGCTTCTTTGTGGCTTGGGTGGATTAAAACTTTAGATGTGCTATGAGTTGGAATCCAGCTAGCTAAATATACTAATCAATCGCTGTAGTAGGTGCCAGGCAGCTTCTGCTTTTGGGAAAGGGAGCTTCTATTTACAGCCAGGGAGTGGCTCCCAAGGCAGCCTGCCATGCCAGAGGGGGATGGGCACAAGCCTCTGCAACATAGAGGGATCTACTCATAAATCTTCACCACAGATTATAAATCTCCTTCTGCTCTTCTTTAGGTGAGTTATGGTGTTATTCTGGCTCCAGTTGATCAACAAACAGTTGATCCAGAAAAATTCTGAATGGTTACTAGCTGTCCTATACGACAAGCTGAAACTTAGAGCTCTCTACTTTGCAACCATATTGGAGCTCCTCTGAAATGACAGATTTTCATTCACTACCAACTGTCACCTGGCTTTTCTCCAACACTCCCAGTACCCTCACCCTCCCACTAGGTATTTAAAATTGATATGGGAAGTAGAATTTGAAGTATTTGACTCCACTGCAGAAAGCTTGGCAAAAATCATCCCTAAAGTGTAGCCTTGCCTTGGAAGCAGTCCCAGTAAGCATGTAGGTAGGTATCTGAGAGAAATATAGAGCAGTGTATGAAAAAACCCCAACACTTCATAATATATGGGAAAGTGAGAAAGAAGCAATTGAACTAAAAGAGGAAACATTATACTAATACCCTTTGTCACCAGAATAAGGTTTGGTAGTTGTGGAAATTTCCAGGCTGACAGGGGAAAATAAACATAAATGTTTTGAGCAACTCAATAGTAGAATAAAATAGTGAAACATGATAAATGAGAAAACATCTAACAACATGGTAGCAAAAAAATTAATAATGTATCCAACATATTGCTTTTATTATGTATTGAGCACTTACTACTCCGGAGCCTCCTCTAAGTGTTTGATCTGTTATTAACACAGATAATTCTAATATAACCATATGAGATAAGTACTGTCTTCATCCTAACATCAGAAATGAAGAAACTGAGGTATAGAATGTGGTAAAGTAACTTGATCAAGGTCATATGGCTAGTGTTTGATTAAAAATATTTTTGCCATCATGTCAGAGGAAACTTGACTACTGTAGTTTCAGAAATTAAGTAAATTAAGTAAATTTCCCAGGTCATCAAGCCATTAAGTGCTGAAACAATATAGTTGAGCTCCATAGTCACTTAAGATGAATTGCTGCAGTATTGAGTCTGCCAAAAAATATATACTTGAAAAAGAATGCCGTAGAAATCTTTTAAAAGAGAAAGAGATGTACAAAGAGAAAATATTTTTAATCTTTATGACAGTATTAATACTCAGACTGCACAAAGAACCCTTACAATTCAATTCAAGCAGTAGAAATTAGACAAATATATCATTTGCATAGAAGAACAAATAAAAATGTCCCCCAAATATTTCAATTTCTGTAAATTCAAATTAAACAATAGGTTATATTATCCCTCCATTAGAAAAGAAATGGATAAAACTGATTATAGCCACTGAGAGGAAATATGTATTTGGAAATAACAAGTTGTATGCTGTGTTGATTGGAATGTAGTTTTGGGCAGTCTTTTTGGTAGGCAATTTAACAATATACTAGTTTCAAAAATATACAGACTACTCTTACTAGAAATTTCATTTTTAGGTTATTAACCTAAAGAAATGCATTGAATAAAAGTCAAAGGGATGAGCACAACATTATTCATTGAAGAATTATCTGTAATATTAAAAATTGGGACATAATTATATGTTCAAAATAAGAAACTGTTAAGTGGTTTTGTCTATCTATGTATCAATTGTTTAAACAAATTAAATATACTTATTTGTACTGAAAAGGTCAACAAGATATATCAGTTAGGATAACAAGTTGCTGAACAAAGGGAACCTGTGCATGTTTTCTAAAAAAGGAATGCAAATGTAAACGGTGTCTGCACATATATATTTAAAATGTAAATAGTTGGTCAAGGAGGGACCATATGTGGAGCAAGTTGTTGCATGGTGTATCATGGGACCATAACAGAACAGACTCAGAAACAACAGACTGCTTTATTACTTCCACAGCAAAAAGAATCCAGAGATAGAAGAGAATAGATCCCATGGTGTCTGGTCTCTCCGACAGGTAAAACTGTTTGGGTCAAGGATGGTGGATGGCATTTCCACATGGCCGCACTTTGTGCAGGACAAGAGAGAGAAGTCTGTGCTGCCCCAAGGGGGTATTAATCCACCCTAGGGGAGGACCCTGCCACTGAAAGCATCCTAGCCTGATAAGCAACTGGAACTGTTTGTTCTCAAAAGTGTATTTAAATTTAGATCAATTTATACAAATATGAAATAAAAGAATATTAAAGCCCAGAAAGACTTAAAATAATTTCAAACAGGAGGAAAATAATTAATAACAGGGAACTCTTCTGCCTACAGTCATTTGCCCTGCTTTGGACTTTTCCTTTGTGTTTATTTCACCTTCAGTTTATACTTTACAAGATTAAAGAAAATAATAACTGTAGTCTATACTTAATAATAGTATTTATGTTGCAGCTTTACCAAAAAAAGTTTGGTCAAGGAAACAACATACACTATGAATTATAAAAGTCATTCTAATATAGTCCATTTCAAGCCTATCAACAATATGAAAGTAATACTCAAAGGCATCTTACTCAGTACTGTAGTTTTGAACTCTGTGATTAGACTGAAAAATAATTGTCTCTGGAACAAACATTTTATTTACATTCTTTCCAAAATACACTAATTACTTGTTTTTAATTTTTTTAAGTCCAATTTATTTTATTTTTATGAATTTCAAGATGTGGCAAAAGGAATGTATGAAGATAGAAAATCAGAACAAGGGTGAATATGTAGGGAGGTGTTTTTATTTTCTTTTTTTAATATATATTTTAAAGGATGCTTAGGTTACATAAATGTTACACAAAAATTACAAGGATTCCCATGTTCCCCACCTCCCACTCCTCCCATAACATCCCACAAAAACATCTTTCATTAGTGTGGCACATCACCTGCAATGGATATACACATCCTGGGGCTTTGCCATTAAGCATGGACCATAGTTCACATCGTAGACCACACTCTCTCCCACACAGTTCTGCATGTTATATGCTGAAGTAAAATGGCCTATATATGTCATTGTAATGTCACTCAGGATAATTCCCAAGTCCCGAAAAAGCCCCTGTATTACAACTGTTTTCCCCATCCCTGCCCCAAAAGTGTCCAGTGGCCACTAGCTCCAACTCACTGTTATAATTTCTTCAATTACTTGAATCACAATATGTCTACAACAGAATAGCAGTGAGTCCACTCTAGTCCATAGCTCTTCCCCCAATCCTGAGGAGTTTGGGATGCTGATGTCCACTCCACCTCGAAGTGAGAGGGAGCTTATATCCCATGGGTACGATGGATGGGATTATCCTTCCTGCAGCTGTAGACTCTCTCCATTCACTGGGATGGCCGTTGTCCATCATCATCTCCTCACCAGGTGACTTGGGTGAGTCCATTGAGCTGTAGATTGTTTAATTGTTTTTTTTTAAACAATGTTTAATTGTTTTTTTTAATTAAGAACTATTATTTTTAGAGCATTTATCAAGAACTATAGATTCCAAAATGGTTTTAGAGGAAATTCAAGATAATGATCTTAATTCATTATCAAATGATGATTCTGAAGCATAAATGAAAGGTAAATGATTCAATCACACCTCACTACCACCTTTGCAGGTTTAAACATAATGGTAATAATAATACATGTCTTCTAGTGTGCCATAACTTCCTTAATGCTCAAAATACTGCTCCGAGGTAAATAAGATTACCATCTCAATTTTAGAAACAAAGAACATGAAGCATCCAGATACCAAATTAATTAAATTATCTATTCATCTCTTCATCTGTCTCCAATACCTCCACTTTTACTTCTGCTTTAAAACGATTTAGGTTTTAAAGATCTAAAATATGCAAGTTGCTTTAGATATTTTTAAAGCTAAAAAAAGATTTGGGTTTCATCATGCAACTATCCATAAAATGGAATTTCTGGAATCATGATTTTATTGATATATATATATACATATATATACATTCTATTTATGCTAATAATATTTTCAACTTCAACATTTTCATTAATTCTACTCCGTCAGACCTCAAAATTAGTTCTACTCCACCAGAACATTGATCTACAAAAAGTTCCAAATGTTTGACACTTATCTCTTACTTAGGATTTCTCAGCTTTTTAAACCAATGATAAATCTTCCCCATCAGCGCCCAGCACCAATGAATTAAGGAAGTAATGTCCCAATTTATAATGCCAGATATGACTTTCAAATAGGATGCATTTATTTTTTTTTTTAATTTTTTATAGATTTATGTTGAGATCAGTTATTAAGTATTAGAACTGAAAGTAGCATCCCTCAATTTGGAGATTCGGGCTTACCACTACCGTTAAAATTACCAACACTACTGCTAGTAATATTATGTTGGCTATTAAGAATAAATTAATTTCTATTTGAAAGATGATCATTTTTCTACAAGAGAAATTTGCTGTAAGGGAAAGGGTACTGAATAAGGAATCAGGCCAACTATATTCTGCCCCTGCATGCACTATTTATTAGCTACATGAATAGGTAATAAACCTGGCCTATGATATGGCCATTCTATTTTCACATTTTAAAAACTGCTTTGACATACAGTGGTTTAATACTGAATTGTCATACGGTAAGTTAGGTACCATTATTATTTATGCACCAACAAATGCAAAACCTGAATATTAGAGGGCTTATATCTTTTCACGCAAGGTTTTACCTAGAAAGAAAAAGTTGAACCACAGACGGCTCCCTCATTTGGGGTTGGAGTTTATAATCAAATAAAATATTATATCTAGAAGCAATAAGGAAATTCTAAGATAATATAAAGAATCAATGATATTTTCTTGTGAAGCAATTTCTAAAAAATATATTGCATTTCTATCTTACCTTATATTTTTGATAAGTTAAAAACAAAAAATATATAAATATATATATATATATCTTATTAAATGAATTAAAAATTAAACCAGTACAGAAAGGCATAAAAAGAAATAAAGAAGGAAAATTGTAGAATAGGGAATTCTAGAATACAGTGCTTCAACCAGAACAACTATTAAACAGTCAAGAACTGTGAAAAAGAACTATTTTTAAAACCCAGGGGCCAGAAGAACACTGTACAGAATCAGTGAATTAAAAAATAATTGAAGTAAGGCTGAGGAACAGAAAGGAAAAAGAATTTCAAAGGCAAAAATAGTCAAAGACACCTCTGGGACACTGTCATGTGTACCAATATGCACATTATAAGAGTAACAGAAGGAGAAGAGAGAGGGGAAGAAGGAGTATTCAAAGAAATAATGACAGAACTTCCCAAACTTAACAAAAGATGCAGATATGCACATCCAAGAAACCCAGAAAACAATAAACTTGATAAACATGAAGAAAAATGTACTCCTTAAATACTGATCACACTATTGAATGCCAAGTATAAGGAAAGAGATATGAAAGCTACAAGCCAAAAGCAATGGGTTATGTACATGGTATTCCCAATTAAATTAAATGCCAATTTCCCATCAGAAACCATGAAAGCAAGAAGGCAGTGGGTTGAAATACTTAAAGTGCTGAAAGAAAAAAACTGCTAACCAAGAAATTTATATACAGTGACACTTTCTTTCAAAAATGAGGGAGAGATTAAGGCATTCCCAGATAAATGAAAGCTGAGGGGGTTCATCAGAGTGGTGTGAAGAAATAAAGACCTGTAGTAATGGTAAGCATTTTGGCAAATATAAGTGGCAGTATTATTGTATTGTATTGTTTTGTATGCAACTCCACTTCTTACAGGGGCTAAAATGCAAATGCATCAAAAGTAAAGAGAAAATTATTTGGGGCATAGAGTGTATAAAATATAAATGATAACAAGTACATGGAAAGGGGGCACACAGAGGTGTATAGGAAATGTGTATGTGCAAGATATTGAAGTCAACTTTGTATCAAACCAAATATGATTGTTATTTATTTAAGATGTTAAATTTCAACTCCATGGTAACCATAAGGAAAATAGATCAAAATTATATTCAGATAGAAATGAAAAGGCACTCAATATGGCACAAAGAAAAAATTCAAAGGAATATTAAAGTTGGCATTGTTGGAATAATTGAAGGACAAAAACGTGTAAGACATAAAAACCTTAAATAGCAAAATGGCAGAGGAAACTCCTACATTGTTAGTAGTGATTTTAAATTTAAATCGATTAAACTCTCCAGTGAAAAGGTAGAGATTGACAGAGTGGATATAGAAGCATTACTCAACTATATGCTGCCTGCCAGAGACTCATCTTAAAATAAAAAAATACACGAAGGTAACAAGATGGGAAAAAATACATCATGCAAGTAGTAGCCAAAAAAAAGTGGGGGTAGCTATATTAACAGCAGATAAAATAGACTTTAAGTCAGAAACAGTTATGTAGAGGGGGGTCCTGCAAGATGGCATCGGTTTAAGCAGGCCCTCACCAGCTCTCTCACAAAAAACGACTTAGAAAGGGCAAGATCCTGCCTGAGTGAGCTATTTTGGGAACCCACAAAGCAGGAGGTTTCACGGAATCAGTCTGGAGGGAATAGGACAAAAGTAAAAAGCCCAGGGAAAGCCATGAGTTTCTCACCCGGGTGACTGGAAATGGCAGGCAGCTAAGCCCCACCCTCTAGGCAAAAAGCTGCTGCAAACCCGGTGATTCCCACTATCCACCAAGTGGGAGGGAACATTCTCTGGGAGTAAGAGAGTTCTGGTGAAGGGTTGAGAGGGGTTTCCTTTCTGTGGGTTTGGTTACCTAGACCCCCTTTTTTACTTTAGGGAGCATACCAGCTGGCAGGAGGTGGCTCTGGGAAGAGGGGAGAGGCAAACCTGCTCAGGCAGCCTGATTTACCTAGCCAACCTGAGATAGAGAAACTTGAGCTGGTAGAAGGCGGAGTCAGGCAATTGACCAGTGCTGAAAACCATCAAATCCCAACTCTCCTAAGGGAGGTGAGCAGTAGGAAGTGCTTAATAACCTTCCAAGGGCCTATTTAGGGTACTCTGGGAGGAGAGGGGCAGTCTGAAAGAGATTTGAGAGTCATTTCTCTGTAGTGAGTTTGGGTAACCAGGGTCCCATTTGAATTTCAGAAGGGAACTCAACCTGACCAGGAGAGGTGAGGGAGGATCCAATCACACAGGATACGATGTCCTGCTGCCCTGGGAGAAAAATTAATAAGAATAGAAAGGGGACAGGGACAGACAGGTTCCTAATCAGCAGGAACATATCCAACTGTGAAGAGTTAAAACTGCCCTAGGGAAAGTGATTGGATGGTTTAGCTCAGTGGAGGAGTCTCCACTTTGAATATTTGAATTCTCTGGTTCAATTCACGGCTCTCCTTAGCATAGTGATCCACTGGGTTATCAAAAAACCAGCTAATACTTTAAGACAGAGAACACATAGACATTATTTTTGTATTAGCCTTACTTATTTTTCTTAAAAAAGCTCCCTTTTAAAAAAATTTAACTTAGTTTACTTGCTAAAACCTAATTCAAAACCTGTAGAGAGCAGGCTGCAGGGTAATTGATTGATGAACACTGGCAGCCTGGGAGGCACCTCAGAGACCTAAGAGGGAAGGCTGTTTTTCCTGTTTTTGTTTGATTGCTTGCTTGAGTGTTTGTTTTTTGTTCTTTTTATTCCCCTCTTTCTCCCCCCCCATTTTTTTAAACAAGTGTTGCTGTCTTGTTTCTTGTTTGCTGTGTTCCCCCTACCTTTGTTTCCCCCTTTTTTTGTATATCAATTTTGTCTATCTATGCTATTTCTTTTCCTTCCTTCATCTTCCTATCTTATGCTTTCTGTTTTTATTCTTACATTCCACCTCTTTTTGTTTTGTCTTCAATTTTTCTTTTTTTTTATTTCTATCTCCTCTATTCTCTGTTTTCTTTTGATTTTTAACTTTTTTCTTATTGCCTTTTCTTTTTCTCTCTATTATTATCATTCTGGCCTTTTAATTCATTCTAGATATTTTTCTCTATTCAATTTTTCATTTAACTGTTTGTACCCCACTTTTTAATTCTAATTCTTCTGCACTTCTTACATGAGTTAATTATTCATTTTCCTAGGTCTTAGAACAGTTCCTGTTCTACCTTTTACTATTATTATTACTATTATCCTTTTTTTCCTCTAACATCTTTTCTTTCTCTGGCCCTAATCTTTTTCTTTCAAGGGAACATACACAATAGCAAGATAAAAGAATGAGAGGAACAAACTGTCAAAGAGAAAACTTACCACACACACTAAAACAACAACTAAATAAAATTCTAGAGTAGAGAGAAAAACTAATCAACTGAGTAAACCCATCAAGATAAAGAGAAGTCTAAACACCAACAAAAAATTATAAACCATACTAAGAAACAGGAAGACATGCACCAGTCCAATGAACAAACTAAAAATGAGAAGGAGATGCAAACCATGGAAAACTAATCAGAGCTGTCCAAACAAATAGCATGAACTAACTTAATGAAATGAAGGAATAGATTAAGGATATTAAGAAGACACTGGGAGAACATACTGAAGAAACTGTAGACATACATAAAAAGATAACAGATATGATAGTGATGAAAGGCACAACTCAAGAAATAAAAAATACGCTGGAAGAACATAACAGCATATTTGAAAAGGCAGAGGAAGGAATTAGCAATGTGGAAGAAAGTACATGTGAAACCAAACAGATAGTGAAACAGAAGATAAAAAGAAAAAATCCAGTAGGGACTTAGGGATCTGAACAACAACACAAAATGCACAAACATATGCATTATAGGCATCCCAGAAGGAGAAGAGAAAGGAGAGGGGACAAAAGGAGTGTTGGAAGAAATAATAGCTGAAAATTTCCCAACCTTATTGAGGGAGATGGATGTACATGTCCAGGAAGCACAGCACAGCCAAACAGTATAAATCCCAGCATGCCTACACCAAGACATATAATTGTCAAATTGTCCAATTTTCAGGACAAAGAGAATA
>JAQZBX010052472.1:0-19131 GCA_029593785.1 Cabassous unicinctus
GCTTGAATCATAATATGTCTACAACAGAACACCACCAAGTCCACTCTAGTCCACAGCTCCTCCCCCAATCCTGAGGGGACTGGGATGGTGATGTCCACTCCACCTCCAAGTGAGAGAGGGCTTATATCCCGTATATACTGTGGATGGGTTTATCCTGCCTGCAGCTGCAGGCCCTCTCCATTCCCTGGGATGGCCGTTGTCCATTGTCGTCTCCTCGCCAGCCACTTTTATGAGTCCATTGAGCTGTAGGGTAGGAGTTGCAGCTCCACCGAGATTCCAGGCACAGCTGGCACATAGGTAGGCCAGAGGCTTCAGTCTCTGGAAGTACACCTAACAACTCCTGCATCACATATAGGTTTGAATAGAAGGGACTGATGGACCATGTGCAGGGAGGACTTATTTAAGTCCAACTCTGTCACTCTCATGAGCACAGATTCCACTGAACAGCCCACTAATTAGGCATCAATCTCTGGGACGTAAAAACACAAAAATAATGTAATTAGAATTATAAAATTTTGAAAATTAAACTGGGTCATTTAGTTATTCTTAAGAAGAAATCAGTTAAGGTTAAAATATCCAAGATGGAGTATGTATTAAAGATTACTTCTCTGGTTATCTGATTATCTACTTCTCATTCACATTTTAATATGAAAAATCCAGAAAACACCTAAATTTCAAATTCACACAAAAAAATGCTTTTGCAAATCATAGTCATGTTTATTACTAATAAGAGCAAATAACTACTTTGGGCATGCATTCTATCACCTACTTTTATGAAAACAAGATAAATATACCAGTAAGTTGATCTCTCAGATTTATTCAGAAAAGTACCTTTCACCTACTTTATGAGTACAAATTCAGCTCAATTTCCTGGCATCTTAAATTTAAAAATCATGATCATAATTTTAATTATAAGTTATTGTAAAATGTTGGTCTCAGCAGAAATTTATGCTAAGTACATTTTATTACATTTTAATTTTTTGAAAATTCATAATCTATTTGACAGTCTTAAATTAGCAGAAGAATTTTTCTTTAAAACAGATTCCTTTTCATAAAATGTTCATGGTAAATTGTAGTTCTCTTCTATTGAATATGTGCAATTAATTATCAAAGGTGAAATAATATTTTTAGTAATCCAAAGTATTATCTTCATGATTAGCCATTCATTTCCAGTTTTCAGCCTGCTAAAATTCTTTAAAAACCTGTTTTCTGGGTTCTTAATTAAATGGTTTGCTACCTTGGTTTATAGAATGAATACTGTTGTAATCTATTTGCTGTACAAATACTCAGAAATAGAAACATTTTTTTCATTTGAGGAACATGGACCAAAAACATTTTTTTTTTCTATCAGGATGTGTTTAGCTTTAAATAACAAAGAATGCTGATTGAAACAGACTTAAGCAAAAAGGAAGCAAGCAATACAGAGGTATGGCAGTATGGCAGCTCCAAGCATAGTATGACAGGATTTCAGCTGTTTACTCTACAATTTTCTGGATTTTATGCACTTTTGTATATTGATAACAAGATAGCTGCGAGACAGGCAGATACAACTCTATGTCTCGAGGCAGAAAATGACTATCTCTTCCCTAAGAGTGAAAAAGCCTTTCCCAGAAACCTCTTCTTATGTCTCAGTGGCCATAACTGCATTTTTATGTCTACCCCCAAACCATTCACTGGCAAGGGACATGGGACCACCATAATTGGCTCTGACCAATCATTTTAATTGTAGCCTCCTTTAAGTCCAAAGGAGGAAGGGTGAACCCCTCATCAAAATCAGAGCAGCAAGGATGAGGCAGGATATGGATATTGGGTAGGCAACCAACTGTATTGCTATAAATATGAAAAGGTTTTCTTATTTTCTAAGGACAGTACAAGATCAATGCTCTGGTAGTAAAAAGAATGGACTTTATTTGAAAAAACTTTTTTTTCTGGAATTATGTATACTTTAATGTTAGCATATTTTGTAAAATCTGTCAGAAATTTTATTTGCTAGGCTTGTCAGACTTTTACTAGTATAAAACTCATGATTAAATGAGTTTGAATTAGAAATGTTATATTAACTTCAATTCATTCATTAATTCAAAATATTTTATGACACTAATGGCTGTTAAGCTATGGCATATAGTGGGGGCACAAAATCAACCATGGGGGAAGCGGGTGTGGCTCAGTGGATAGAGCCCCCGTTTACCATATGGGAGGCCTGGGTTCGCGTCCCGAGGCCTCCTTGTGAGGGCACCCCGGCCTGAGCGGTGTGGTGGGCTGATGCAGCAACCTCAGGGCAGGAAGCAGGTGTGGCGCAATGGATAGAGCACCCGTTTACCATATGAGAGGCCCCGGGTTCGCTTCCCGGTGCCTCCTTGTGAGGGCAGGCCGGCTCGCGCGGCGCCGTGGGCTGATGCGGCAAGACCTCACAGCAAAGGGGAGATAAGCAGACACAAGAGAAGACACGCAGCGAATGGACACAGCAGCACAAGCAGCAAGGGGGGGATAAATAAATAAAATAAATAAATCTTATAAAAAAACAAAACAAAACAAAAAAACCAACCATGGCCCTGCTCTTAAGGAGCTTTCAGTCTAGTGATGGGAAAAGATATTTATAAGTGGTCATATTGTTGAATATGGAGTGGGTGCAGAGGGAACGTTTCTGGGAAGAAGTAATATTTGAGTTGAGATCTGAAAGACAAGACATATTTGTCTAGGTACTAACAGAAGGCATTGAGGGTGGGGAACCATTTCAAGCAGAAAGCATAACATAAAGGGCTCTATGACAGAGAAAGCTGGATGAATTCCAGGAATTGAAAGGTCTACTTATGAAGAGGAGGGTGGCCTTGTAGGAAAACTTAAAGATTTTTTTTTTTTTTCTTAAGAGCAGTGGGAAGTCATTTAAAAGATTTTAGTTAGGAGTGGAATAGAGGGTAAAGAGATTAATTGTTTTTTAAAAGATCACTTTGGTGCTTGGTGGAGAAGAGATTGGATGTGATCACAGCAGACACAGAGAGACTCTTAGTTAACTATTACAGGAGTCCTAGGGACAGGTGATAAGAGCTTGAACTAGGGGATAACATGGAACTGGAGAAAAGTGGATGGATCAGAAAGATATTTAGAAGATAAAACCAACAGGCCCTGGTAATACTGTAGATAAATGCAGGGAGGGAAAATGAAGTGCTAAGCATGTTAAGAATGACTTTGAGGTTTCTGATTTGCATATCTGGATGGATAGAGGTTCCTTTCACTGAGACAGGGAATGATGGAAGAGGGCTATGCTTGAAAGAGAAGAGCAGGGATTTGGTTTTGGGCATATCAATTATGAGGGATCTTCGGTGTGTTTAAGTGGAGATATTCAGTAGTCATTATGCAGTTTGTGCTCAGAAGAGAGACCAAGGATGGACATGTCAATTTGGGAGTTGTCAGTACATAGAATAGAAGATGAAACCTTGGGGACATTGGTGTGACTGCCTTAAGAGAGAATATAGAGTGTGGCAAGAAGAGGGCTAAGTCTGATACTGAAGAACTCCAGTGAATAGAGGAGGATGAGCCTATGAGGAAGACAGAAAAATCAATGCCAAAAATGTCAGAGAAAAATTAATGGATTATCATATCTCTGAATTCAAGGGAAGAGAATGTTTAAAGAAAGAAGTGATCAAATGCTGCTTAAAAGTCAAAATAGATAAGAATTAAGAAGATGTCCTTTGGATTTGTCAACACAGAAGTCAGTATTCTTTGTTAGAGTTACTTTGGTAAAATGAAAAGAAAGTCAGACTAGAGTGGCCTGAAAATGAGCGAGAAGAAAGAAAATAGAAGCAGAGATCATGGACAAATCCTTTATAAGATTTAGCCATGAAGCGGGGAGGAGTAGCTACAGGGAGATGTGGGGTCAGGAGGGATATAATTTTTTTAAGATTGGAGAAACTTGAGCATGTTTAAGCACCAGTGGGAAAAATCCAGTTAAGGAGTTGTTATTGAATATACATGAATATATTGGTTCAATATACATATATTGAATATATTGATTCAATATATGCATATTGACTATACACGAAAGAGAAGAAATTATGGACTGTATATACATATATATGTGTGTGTGTATATATATATACACACAAATCTTTAGAAGTTGAGAGCAAACATAATTGAATGCATAGGTGGAAATACTGGACTGAGATAGGAGAAGGGAGTCATGTAATATATAACTAGTGGGAACAGCAGAAGATGGGTAACAGAAGTAGATTAGGCTAGTAGTCTTGATAGTTGGAGGATGAGTCTTCAATTTTCCCTGTGAAGTAGGAGGTCACATCATCTGCTGGAAGTGAAAAGGAAAGTAGAAGAGAAGAGGCTGGTTGGAGCAGAGCAGAGTAGAAATGGTTTGAAATACTCATTGTGGAGAGTGGGAGAGAGATTTGACAATGAAGTAGAAGAAACTGGGCAGTTGGAGTGTCCATGGAGCTTGGTGATACTGAATAATAGTAATGCTGATGTTCTCAGCTGAGTGACTTTCTTCTGTAGCAACAAGCTTCTGGGTGTGTGAGTGGAAAGTAAGGGTCACCTAGAGTGAGGATTTTGCAAGCTATGTGTGCTAAAAAGTTATACATGAATGAGGAAGAGTGACTAGAGTGCAGGAAGATGATGTGCTTGAATATCAGGCTCCTCAAGGGAGGAGGTTTTGTTTACATGTTTGTTTGCTTGTTTGTTCAGTAAGAGGATTGGGGACTAATGGTCTTGAAACAGTAATTGTAAGTAACACCACCTCCCAAATTGGAGATTGTGTGATAAATTAGAAAACTAAAACCCACTACTTGAGAAGGCACTGGGGGAAGTAAGTGATCTCACGGGAGAGCCTGGTTTCTTTTAAAAGAGCTTGAGGGTCTAGTCAAGTTTGTTGTTCAGGGGCAGCATTTCCAGAGTATACAATGGAGGAGTTTTAGAAATGGAGGAAGGAGTTGATGCTAATGCATACAGGACAAAAAATACAGAACTTTGGGTAGATGATGATGCAGTAGGCCAGGGGTTGGCAGGCTTTTTCTGTAAGAGGACAGATAGTAAATATTTTCAATTTTGGGGTCATAAAGTCTGTCACAACTACTCAACTTTGCCATTTTAGTGTGAATGTGGCCAAAAAAGTATTTACATTAACAATAAAACTTTGCATTTGAATTTCATATAGTTTTCAAATATCACAAAATATTATTATTCTTTTAATTTTTTTTTTAATGATTAAAAATGTAAAAGCTGTTCTTAGCATGCAGGTCATGTAAAAACAAGCTGAGGGCCAAACTAACCTGTGAGCCATAGTTTGCTGACCCCAGCAGTAGGGGAACCTTTGAATGGAGAGTTTTGGGGGTATAAATCAGGACTTAGACTCCTACATATTAACTCATAGAAACATGTTAAAAATCTTAGAAAAAATTAAACTAAAGATGAAAGAAGAGCTGTGAAATAAAATCATTAGGCAAGAGAGTGAAATTGATCAACAGAGCAAAATCACCAACAAAATCACATGTCTAGAAATCAACAAAAAAGATAACAAGCCATACTAGAAACAGGAAGATATGGCTCAGCTAAAGGAACACACCAAGTATCCAGACAAGACACAGCATTTAAGCTAACTAATCAATGATGTTCACACAAGCTTCCTTAATCAATTTAAGGAAATGAAGGAAAATATGACTAAAGGGTTAAAGGATACTAAGATGACACTGGGTGAGCATAAAGAACAATTTGAAAGCCTGCAAAAAAGTAACAGAGCTTATGTGAAGGAAAGACACAATGGATGAAATTAAAAATACAATAGAGACATATAACAACAGATTTGAAATGCTAGAAGAATGAATAAGTGAAATCAAAGACAGAATATTTGAATTTGAATATATAAGAGAAGAGACAGAAAAAAGAATGCAAAAAATTAAACAGGGTCTCAGAGAATTGAATGACAACATGAAATGCACAAACATAGACATGATAAGTGTCCCAGAAAGAGAAGAGAACAGAAAAGGGGTAGAAAGAATATTAGAGGAAATACTGACTGAAAAATTTTCAGCCCTTATGAAAGACATGACTATCAATATTCAAGTAGGACAGTGTACCCCAAACAGAATTAATCCAAATAAACCTACTCTGAGACATCTACTATTCAGAATGTCAAAGGTCAAAGGTAAAGAGAGAATTCTGAGAGCAATAAGAGAAAAGCAATGCATTACTTACAAGGGAACCTCAATATGGCTAAGTGCTGATCTCTCATGGAGGTGAGAATGTAGTGGTATGATTTAATTAAGGTACTGAAACAGAAAAACTGCCAGCAAAGAATTCTTTATCCAGCAAAACTATCCTCAGAAATGAAGAGGAGTTTAAAGTCTTCATAGACAAACAAAAACTGAAGAGTATGTTAGCAAGACACTGGATCTACAAGAGATATTAAAGGGTATGTTACAACCTGAAAGGAAAAGACAAGGGAGAGAGCCCTGGAGAAGAGTGAAGAAATGAATATAAGTAAGAGCAACGGAAAGGATTAAGATACAGACAATAGTAAGATATGACAATAGAAAGCCAAGGGATAAAATGGACGAAGTAAGTAATGTCTTTACAGTTGTAACACTTAATGTTAATGGATTGAACTCCCCAATCAAAAAGACATAACTGATAGAATGGATTAAAAACAAACATGAGGGAAACGGGTGTGGCTCAATCGATAGAGCCCCCGTTTACCATGTGTGAGGCCCCGGGTTCGCTTCCCGGAGCCTCCTTGTGAGGGCAGGCCAGCCCGCGCAGTGCGGTGGGCTGATGCAGCCGGACCTCACAGCAAGGAGGAGATAAGCGGACATGAGGAAACACACAGCGAATGGACACAGCAAGCACAAGCAGCAAGGGGGGGATAAATAAATAAATAAATAAATCTTTAAAAAAACAAAACAAAACATGAGCTATCTATTTTTTTGTCTACAGGAGAGACTCTTCAAGTGAAAAGTTGGAAAAAGATATTACACACAAATAGTAATAAAAAAAAGAGCTGGGATAGTGATAT
The DNA here is from genome assembly GCA_029593785.1 of Cabassous unicinctus. Lineage (NCBI taxonomy): Eukaryota > Metazoa > Chordata > Mammalia > Cingulata > Chlamyphoridae > Cabassous > Cabassous unicinctus. The sequence goes on from JAQZBX010052472.1 coordinate 7,016, forward strand.
TAATACTGGATAAAATAGATTTTACATGGAAAACAGTTATAAGAGATGAAAATGGTTACTATGTATTAATAAAAGGTACTAAGAAGAAATAACAATAGGGGGCGCATGTGGCTCAAATGGTTGGGCATCCATCTCCCATATGGAGGACCTGGGTTCAATCCCTGGGACCTCCCAGTAAAAATAAAGAAAAATATAGAAGGCGCGTGGGCCGCCAGGCCCCATGAGCTGGTGTGCCGCCAGCACCTGCCGAGGCACGCAGCAAGATGATGATGTAACAAGAGAGTGACACAAGGGAGATCCAAGATGAGACGCACCGAAAAACCAGGAACTAAGGTAGCGCAGGTGGTAGGATGCCTCTTTCCCACATCAGAGGTTCCCAGGATCAAATCCCAGTGAAGACAGGAGGAGAAGGATGAGAAGAGCGGGCAGAAAACAGATACAGAGAATTGCCCAGCGAATGGACACAAAAACAGCAAAAACGGGGAGTGTGTGTGTAAAAATGGATAAAAGTAAATAAATAAATAAATCTTAAAAAAATATAACAATAATAAATATTAATTCACCTAACATACATGCCCCAAAATACATGAGACACACACTGGCAAAACTGAAAGGAAAAATAGATGTCTCTACAATAAGAGTTGGAGACTTCAACACACCACTCTCAGCATTAGATAGAACGTCTGAGCAGAGGATAAATAAGGAAACTGAGTTAATATGATAAATGAACTAGACCTAAAAGACATTTATAGACCATTACACTCCAGAACAGCAGGATATACATTCTTCTCAAGTGCTCATGAATCTTTCTCCAGGGTAGACCATATGCTGGGATATAAGTCAGATCTCAATAAATTTAAAAACATTGAAATTATGCAAAAACACTTTCTCTGATCATAATGGATTGAAGTTGGAAATTAATAACAGGTAGAAAAAGGGAAATTTCACAAATATATGAAGATTAAACAATATACTCAAACAGTGGGTCAAAGAAGAAATTACAAGAGAAATCAGTAAATACCTCAAGGGAAATAAAATTGAGAACACAACATATCAAAACTTATGAGATACAGCAAAGGCAGTGCTGAGTGGTAAATTTATAGCCCTCAATGCTTACATTTAAAAAAGATGAAAAAGCTAAAATTGAAGACATAACTGCACACATCTGGAGGAACTAGAAAATGAATAGCAAACTAATTCCAAACCAAGCCAAATGAGAGAAATAATAAACATCAGAGCAGAAAAAAATGAAATTGAGAACAACAACAACAACAAAACCAACAGAGAGAATCAACAAAACCAAAATTTGGTTCTTTGAGAAGATCAATGCAATCAACAATCCCTTAGCTAGACTGACAGAGAAAATAAGAGAAGATGCAAATAAATAAAATCAGAAATGAGAGGGGGGACATTAACACTGACCCTGCAGAAATAAGAGATATCAAAAGAGGATACTATGAACAACTGTATGTCAAAAAGCTAGACAACGTAGATGAAATGGACAAATTCCTAGAAACACACGAACAACTTGCACTGACCCTAGAAGATACAGAAGACCTCAACAAACCAATTATGAGTAAAGAGATTGAAACAGTCATCAAAAACCACCCAAAGATGAAAAGCCCAGGACCAGATGGCTTCAGAGGTGAATTCTACCAATCATTCAAAGATCTAACACCAATCTTGCTCAAGGTCTTCCAAAAAGTTGAAAAGGAAGGAATGCTACCAAACTCAATCTATATAGCCAACATCCCCTAATACCAAAACCAGATAAGGATACTATAAAAAAAGAAAATTACAGACCAATATCTCTAATGAATATAGATGCAAAAATCGTCAACAAAATACTTGCAAACTGAATCCAAAAGCACATTAAAAGAGTTATATACCATGACCAGGTAGGTTTTATTGCATGTATGCAAGAGTTTTTCAACACAAGAAAACTAGTTAGTGCAATAAACCACATTAATAAATCACATGATCATCTCAATAGATACAAAAAAGGCATTTGACAAAATACAACATCCTTTCTTAATAAAAACAGCCCAAAAGATAGAAGGAAACTTTCTCAATATGATAAAGTACATATATGAAAAACCTACCGTTAACATTGTACTGAGTAGTGAAAGACTGAAAACTTTCCCACTGAAATTAGGAAAAAGACAAGGATATCTTCTCTCTCCACTGTTATTCAATATTGTGCTAGAAGTTCTAGCTAGAGCAATTAGGCAAGAAACACAAATAAAAGGCACCCAAATAGGAAAGGAAGAAGTCAAACTTTCATTATTCGCTGATAATATGATCCTATACTTAGAAAGTCTTGAAAATTCCATAAAAGTATTAGAAATTATAGATGATTTCAGCAGAGTGGGGGGACACAAGATTAATATGCAAAAAGCAATAGTGTTTATATATATTATTAATGAGCAGTCTGAGGAGGAAGTGAGAAAAAATTCCATTTACAATAGTGACTAACAGAATAAAATATTTAGGAATAAACTTAACCAAGGACATAAAGGACCCTTTTTTCAGAAAACTATAGAACATTGCTAAAAGAAACCAAAGATGATCTAAATAAATGAAACGATATTCTGTGTTCATGGATTGGAGGAATAAATATCATTAAGATGTCAATTCTGGGGGCAGATGTGGCTCAAGCAGTTGAGCACCCACCTCCCACATGGGAGGTCCTGGTTCAGTTCCCGGTGCCTCCTGAAAAAGCAAACAACAAGCAAAACAAATGATAAAACCAACTCAGGGAAGCTGATGTGGTTCAGTGTTTGAGTGCCGGCTTCCTACATATGAGGTCCCGGGTTCAATCCCCAGCCCCTGGTACCTCAAGGAAAAAAAAAAAAAAAGATGTCATTTCTACCCAAACTGATCTACAGATTTAAGGCAATCCAGATAAAAATTCCAATACCTTTTTTTGTAAAATTGGTAAAGCCAATTCTCAAATTTATCTAGTAGGATAAGGGTCCCAGAATAGCCAAAAATATCTTTAAAAAGAATGAAGTTAGAGGACTCTCACTTCCCGACTTTAAAGCATATTATTTAGTTACAGTGGTAAAAATAGCGTGGTGTTGGTGTAAAGATACCAATACCAATTGAATCAAATCGAGAGTTCTATTTCTTTCACATCTATGGTTAATTTATTTTTGACACGGTTGTCAAAACCATTTAGCTAGGTCAGAATAGCCTATTCAACAAATGGTACTTGGGAAACTGGATATCCATATCTAAAAGAAAGAAAGAGGACCCCTATCTCACAAAATTATACAAAAATTAATTCAAAATGGATCAAGGGCCTAAATATAAGAACTAGAACCATAAACCTCTTAGAAGAAAATGTAGGGAAACATCTTTAAGATCTTGTGGTTGGTGATGGTTTCTTGGTCTTTGTACCCAAAGCACAAGCAGCAAAAGACAAAATAGATAATGGGACTGTCTCAAAATTAAACACTTTAGTAATTCAAACAATTTTGTTCAGAAGGTGAAAAGGCAGCCATCTCAATGGGAAAAAATCTTGGGAAACCACATATCTGACAAGGGTTTGATTTCCATTTATATAAAGCTATTACACAACTTAAAGACAAAATGACAAGCAACCCAATTAAAAAGTGGGCTAAAGACTTGAATAGACACTTTTCCAAAGTGAATTACAAATGGCCAAAAGATGCTCGAAAAGATGCTCAACATCATTAGCTATTAGGGAAATGCAAATTAAAACTACAATGTTATATTATCTCACACCATACAGAATGGCTATTATTTTAAAAACCAGGAAACTATAAATGCTGGCGAGAATGTAGAGAAATAAGATTCCTCCTTCACTGTTGGTAGGAATGTAGAATGGTGCAGCCTCTGTGGAAGACAGTTTGGCAGTACCTCAAGAATCTGAATATAGAACTGCCATATGAACCAGCGATCCCATTACTAGGAATATATTCAGAAGAACTGAAAGCAAGGACTCAAATAGACATTTGCACACTGATGTTCATAGTGGCATTATTCACAATTGTCAAAAGATGGGAACAACCTAAGTGTCCATCAACAGATAAATGGATAAATAAGATGTGACATACACATATGATGGAATACAATTCAGCTATAAAAAGAAATCGATTGGGATAGCACATGACAACATGGAGAAACCTTGAGGACATTATGTTGAGTGATATAAGCCAGGCACAAAGGGATGAATATTGCATGGTCTCACTCATATGAACTCAATGCAATTACTAGACTTATGGAGTTGGACTATGAAGTATAGATTGGTAGGAGACAGAATATGGGTTGAGAAGGGGGAGATGATGCTGGATGTATGTAGAATGTTTAATAAGATCAATTGTAAATGTGTGGTAATGGATGGACTTGATGGTAACACATTATAATGAATGTAACAAACATTGTTGATTTATAGATGTGATTGTGGCTGAAATGAGTAGTCTAGGGAGATTTATATTAGTTGGAGGGCAGCTGGAGGATAATATAGGGAATGTATAGCAGTAATTTTGGCAGTAGATGAGGACTGTGGTTAATAATATAAATACAGGAATGTTCAACTACAGGGTGATAAGAATGTGGTGATACATGGGAATAATATAACTAATGTAGTTTATAGACTAGTTAACAATATTGTAATGTTTTTGCAGCAAAAACAAAGAAGGTACTATATTAATGCTAAAAGTCAAAAATAAGAATATGGGGTCTGTTTTTGTGAGATATGAATATTATTAAGCATTTTTTTCTCTTCTTTTTTTTTTTTCATTAATAAGAAGACCTTGACTATTTCATGTAACTAATTTGTGTTCATCTGTGTATCTTTCTGAACACTGGAGGAATAATTGAGTTTGTTGTTGGAATTAGATGAGATAAAAGTGCCTGGACAGAACTTTTTGGGAGTAATGCATGCATAAACTGTTGAGCTGCCTTTATTTTATTTATTTATTTATTTTTGTAGCTACACATATTTTATTTCAGGGTTTCTTTGAAAACTGGCAAATATATATATAAAATAAAAACTTTAACAGGAATATTTCACCCACCAAAACACTACGCTCTTAACCATTTTGGATAAACAACGATTTACTAGAGTATAACTGTTTCCTTCCAAACAAACCCATTCAGTTTTACTGGCTGAAATTGGGTAGAAATTCTGCAAACTTAAAATCACACACAGAAACAAGCAAATGGGCCAGGAAAAATAACAATGACATGAAGGGATGGGATTCCTGGTAAGACCTAAGTCCCTACATTGAGTAGAGAGAGTAAATTAACAATAGTCAGGAGTCAAGTCACCAAGTTACTTGACAAACTTGTTTTTTGTGTAGTGGTTGGTTTTTCCCCCCAAGCAAAAGATTTCATTTTAACAAAGCAATAAAACCCTCCAAATATGTTGAGCTGCCTTTAATCTGTTATTTTATTTTTTGAATTTGAAATAAAGTTTGAATTTAAAAAAGAAAATCATGTTAAAAGATATCATGATTTTTTTCTGTCTGTGAGGACAGACACTGTTGGACCTGATGGCTTGTTGACTTGACTCAGTTGGTTTGGGGTGATGTTAATCTAAGCATATTTTCTCACCCAGACTGGGATAGTAGCACATCAAACCCAGAGGCTGTAGACTGTGCACCCATACCACCTCTGGTGGTGGCTACCCTAGGAGTTGCAAACTCCACTCCTCATATGCATGGGAGGTGGAGGTGGTGGAGGTAAATAAATAAACTGAAAAGAAAGTCTAGAAAATCTCTCCCAGATGCTTATCAAGAAGTTTCTGATTTTTTGGCTTGATGGTTTTAAATTTTACTATCAGAGGAGATCTCTACAGTCTAAGCTGTAAGAAGTTAACAAAATGTGAATTTGTAAGAAAAATGTTTTAACAAGTTTAACACGTACAGGTAAGTGGAAATGGTATTTTAATTAACCTTAATACTTCAGTGAGATGGCACTATTAAATTGTGAATTATTAGAACAGCCTTACAAGTAGAAGGTTTGTTTCAGGGCTTTTGGCAAAAACTTACATAGATACTAATTCATACCACTGATAATTTACTCTGAGAAAATGATTCAGGAGGTTGGCACTACTTATGTACTGCAAAAATCTTTCATCCTGAAAGTAAGAAAGAATGAGAGTGATGCTGATGCATTACTAATTTGTAGAGTTTGTTTTTCTATGTGTGGTATAAACTCATTTAACTCTTAAAACCTTGGTTGTAAAATCATCTACTTTTACTGATATTTTAGCATAATGAAAAGAGTTAGAAAGTGGTTGAATTTTATTCAGCTTTTTTTTTTTTTAATATTCAGAGGAAGCAATATTTGAAATAATTTAAAAAATCGTTTTGGCTGAAGTAAACAAGACTCTTTTAATAGCTCATATCTTACTAAGTTTAATTGGTAAATTATACCATTGGAGGATATTTAAGTTACTTAAATCTTCATTGGTAGCAAGAGGAAATAATTTGTACCAAAGGACTTCATTATACTTCTAAAGCATAGATTTATAATTTTAAGAAATTGAGAACTGAATATAAAGAATGGACAGAGAAAGCATGTGGGGAACCTAAGGAGGGGCTGTGTCTGCTTAGAGTCTATTGGATGGGCTGTAGACTATTAATAGTATTCAGAGATGGTTGACTAAGGAGGAATTTGAACTGGATTATCCCCCTTGAGTATTTCTGTCAATGAGGGTGGTGTGGTCATGGTGGTGAAAGCATTATCTTTGGGGACAAAGTCACATGGAAAAAAGCTGACTGATAGAATTTTGCTAGTCTGAGTCCAACCATGTTAATTACTTATAATTAGGTATAAAAAATAAGGGCAGAAGTCCCGTGTCAATATCAGTCAACTTATATTTCATTCTCCTTTCCATCTCAAGTCACAGACAAAACTCCAGTGTGTTATTGTCTTCCTCTGATACTTTCTTATCTTTTGAACATTGCTTTTTACTGTCTTTAGTAAAAGTTTCATTCCATGGGATGGGGTTTCAAGGTGAACTTGTGTATAGTAGCCACTACAGGAATTGACTAAAGAGAATGGAAGGGAAAGCAGGAAGAGTAAAGCAGAGAGTCAACAAGGATTATTACCTTTTTTGATTTGGTACCAAGGACAAGTCCCTGACATGAGCAAAGAGGCTGGAGAGAAGTAGGGTCAGTGATATCAGAAGGGTCATTTCAAGTTAAGGAGTGATGTGTCTGTCTTGTGAAGACACATGGCATTGGTTGGGAAATTGAACCTCTGCATTTATACACTTCTAGTAAGCAACTTGTAGGTCAATGAGTTTGCTTCCTCATGACAAGTGTTTCACGGCCACTTGTGAGGTGCATTGCAAGTACTTTATTTAACTAGGTAAAACATCGATGTTGCAAATTATCTTGTCCTCATATATTACAGGATTCAAGATTATCCCTATAACATCAGTCATAATAAAAAACATATAGGCTTTCTTGGTAGAACAACAGGAGCAATACATAGTTTCTGAAAAATTGCTCAATGTTCTGGATTGCAACTGTTGTACAAAGAAAACACATACAATCCCTGAATGCCCATGGGCATATGTGGCACATAGGAACATCTTTGGTCATGTATAGAAGTGGGACAAGGCTGTGAAATTCTGATCTACTCCAATAAAGGCCAATTCCTCAATTTACCTTTTAAATGCAAAACATCATTTTTTAAAAACAAATCCGTTTTATTGATACATATTAATAAAGCATAAATCCATTCAAAGTGTTCAATCAGTGGTATTTGGTGTAATCACATATTTGTGTGTTCATCACTTCAATCATTCTTAGAGCACTTTCATTATTTCAATAATAATAATAATAAACAAAAAACAAACAAAACTCATCACCTCTCAATCTCTCTATGCTTCCCCTGCCATACATAGTTGCTATTCTTTTCCTTCTCTCTAATATATTTATATTTTATAAAAACAGTCTTATATATGCAATATCACCCATATTCATGGCAAAACATTTGAAAAATCAAATCAGCTTCAATGTTTCAAAGTTGTTCTCCAGACTGAAACAAAAGTACAGCTTTGTCTCTATATAAACATTAAGCTGTTTCCATATATTCATTGTTACAAAACAAATGATTTCCTTGAGCTAGGACTAGAATCAAGGGTCCTGATTTTAAAGTAGAGAGAGAAGTGAGAAAAAAATGGAGAGGGGGTGCTATCAGCAATTGAAAGATGGTTTAAGCAATTGAAAGATGTTCTTTTTACTATAAAATTATAAAATGAACATTGTCCATTAGTAATTATTGGTTATGGTAGATCAATAATATAGCTCTGAATAGTAAAATTGGAAGACAAAAATACTTTCAATTTGGATTTAGAATACATTTTGTGTTTTGAGATGAATATGGTGAGTTTCACATTCTGGAAGTCACTTCAGAAAACCTAATGAAACCTGACTCAAGTTACCTAAGGCTCCCCATACCTCCTCTGTTCCTTTATTTTTCCTTACTTCAGGAGTAGAACTTAGAACTTTCCCTCACTCTGAAGCATGTTTACCATCTTCCCTGAAGTTGGAAAAGTGATTATTTAGGGGTTCAAAGGATTATATGTAAAGTAACAAGAACAAGTTGAGATATTAAATATTACGAATGCAACTTTAGCATATTAGAAACATCAAAGGTGAGTTTCTTGAGACATGCACTCATGGAAATGTGTTTTATTAATTCCACTTTTTATTACCCAAAGATATAAGTTATTAAGGTGAACTGTGATCACAGTATATTTATACATTTATTTTAAGATACTTGTAAAGAATTTAAAAATCTGATTTTAAAAGTAATATCCTTCCATTTTAAAATAAATGGAAAATATAGAAAATAACAAGACTAAAATACCACTCCAGAGTTCTCCACTTATTAAATAGTAGATAACCACTATTTAATATTTGTTGCATCTCCTTTCTTTCAATTTTATTTGCACTTCTGTGCGTACTTTAAAAAAAAATACAACTGGGATCTAACAATTTTAACTGCTTTTCTTTTCACTTTATCTTTTAGAAATATTTTATAAATCATCAAATTTTATTTAACAATATAATTTTAATAGGTCTGCATATAGAAAAATCTTTAAATGTGCATTCAATTTAACCAGAGATGACTGTAATTAATTATTTATGAGGTTTTTTTTCCCTGTGTAGGTTTTGGATACTTGCACAATGAGAATGAACCTAAATTCACCAGCCAAATGTCTTTATAATTTGTATGGCAGAAAAATTGAAGATCTTTCAAAAGGTAAGTGGCAAAGACTTTGTAAACCATGTGGTATTCTTTTGATAAGCATTTAAATACTTTTGTTTTTACTTTATATATATAAAAGGAAAACAGATGTCATAAAAAAGAGTTTAATTATAATATAGATAATTATGGTATGCTTATACAGAGGGAAATCATGAAAGAGCATTAAGGTTTTAAGAATCTTTCATTTCAACACAAGCTTAGATTTTAAAATATTGATGTGTATTTTTACCATAGTAAACAATAACTAAATAGAAGTGATAAATTTTAATAGTTTAGCAGCCAACTTCTGTGGGATGCATATTTCTAAAGAGAAAAATGAGAAATTTGGCTGCTTTATGTGAAGATACATATTTTTAAAATCTTTTGGACAATTTCTAGAGGGCTATTCAAACGTATGGTGTGTTTAAAAAGAATTTTATTGTATATCTTTGTCAAAAGATGAGCTCTCCATTTGATATCTCTACAGACACTGATTTGCTAATTTCTGAAAGCAATAATACCATGAATTTCACATTTGTGAGTTTGAATGTGATACTGTAATCGTCCTATTGCTTCCTCTTGACCTTGACACCATGCCAGAGAAGGGCAGAGATGTTACATTGCATACTTTTAACTGCAAGGCTAGTCCAGGCAACTAATAAGTGATTATGGGATATGGTTATAACTGTGTACTACCATTTGTTTCAATTTCCTTGATTGTACTGTATCAACCATCCTTAATTAATACTTATTGAGGATCACTGTGACATTGGTATTCATTGTTTATGTCTTAAAATTTTTTTGGCTAGGGATTATATATGTATTCATACACTTAGAAAGTAAATTTATTTTTCTTGATCATTTTATATTAGATATGATTATTTTTTGGTTTATTAGTTTTCATCTGAAGAGTTCATAGTTCTTGTAGACATCTACTCATTATCTAAGAAGCATTAAAGTCATTTATCTGTAAGACATATATAACATGGGAATCCTATCTTATGTCTTGGTTTTTAAGGAGATATAAATAGTTATTTTCTTCCTTTCTTGCATTTTTCTCTTTCCCCACCTCTCTCTATTGTACTGGTTAACATTTCTTTATGGTCAGCGATATTTTATAATCACTCTTAAACTTGCATTAATAAAAAAATAATCAGAGGAGTGGCTGTAGCTCATGTGGTTGAGCTCCTGCTTCCCATGTATGAGGTCTCTGGTTTAATCCTTGGTACCTCCTAAAAACAAAACAAAACAAACAAACAAACAAACAAAAAACCAACTCTTACTGGGGAGCTGATGTAGCTCAGTGATTGAGCACCTGTTTCCCATGTACCAGGTCCTTGATTCAATCCCTGGTACTTCCTTTAAAAAAAGAAAAAAATAAAAAACAACCCATTTTTTTCACATTCTATGTAGCTTTGAATTATTTCCAGCTCACCTGTATTTAAAATTTATATTTGATTTAACTGTTAGAATAGAAACAATAGGGAGCCCTGTTTAACATTAAAGATTTATATTTAGAAAGTTGATATTTTCCCTCCCAAATATGGCATAACAGAATTACCTATCAGAACAGAAAGGCACTATGAGGCGTGATACCTTATAGATGCCAGAGGCTCTTGGATTCATAGATCATGCATCACATGTCCCAGAAGTGTGCATTTTAATGCATGCCTTTGCACTGTGTTTTTGCATACTTATAAAAGCTTATGCCAGCTGAAATTAGCCTATGCCACTACTAACATGTGGAAGTATAGGAAGTTCACTGATCTTAAAATACTTAAAGCTAATCCTGTTGGAAGAACTTATAGTCTGTAGCACTCTAGTCACTTAACATTAGGTTTTGCATTTCTTTTTCTTTTTTAATATGATGTGTACATCAAATGATTGAGATCCCTAAACGTTTATGTTCATTAGTCTTCCTTTGTTTTTTTTTTTAAGATTTATTTTACTTTATTACTTTTTTTTACTTGGTATTGCAGAAGCACTTAGTGGCAGAATAGGTATAGATATGTAAGATTTTGAGGGAGTTGTTTAATAACACCCCCATTTTCCCTAATAGTCCTCAACTTCTTGTTCTCTTATTTGACTTTATTACATTATGATGACTCAGAGGAGTCATTCTACCTCTTGAGGGAAGAGATCAACAGTCTCTCAGGACTGTCACAAGGCTGCTACTTCAATAACCAAATGCTGCTCCTTTGTGGGTCTTTCTAGATCATGGTGGGTAATGTAAAACTTACCCCAGAAGGCTCTGAAATGAGTTAGAACAGTACATTAAGTGGACTCTAAGGCCATGGTATGAAACACTGAAACTTCACTTCCTTTTCTAGTTTCCATCCCAAATTATGCCCATTGATACTATCCAAAATAGCTATATATTCTCTGACAAATTCTTCAGAGATTCTGCAGTGGGATAAAATGACAGAATTACGTATTTCAAGCATAAAATTCTAATACAATAGAGATACCCCCTGAATATAAATGTTAACTCTTGCTCAGTATCAAATTTTTGTAGAGAAATTAAAATTCAAAGGTTAAAGTCCAAAAGAAATTTTATGTCCACAAAGAGTAAATTCCAAAATCAAATAATCTTACCTTAAAAACCTTAAAAACAAAAAAACAAAACCCACCATAGGATATGCAAAGTACTTGTGTTTTAAAATCCAAAATAAAAAAAAAAAGAGTACAAAATCAAGTTAAAGTCCAAAGAAATTAAATTACTTCCTAAGTTTTATTCTGCCTAGTGTCAACCAGGTAACTTCTTGATGACTGGCTTGAGCTGGAATTTTTCCAGCAACTACTGTCTGGGAAACTGGAATGGGTATCATCTCTCAGGACTGCAGACGTTGAATTAGGTCTATGCCAACTCTCTCAATATG
>JAQZBX010052473.1:0-19127 GCA_029593785.1 Cabassous unicinctus
CCATTAGTAATGGTTATTTAAGATGACATAATTTTAAAAAAAATACATATATATATATATCATGGTTATTTAGGATGGCATAATTTTAATATATATATATATATATGTTATCAGGACAGAAATACTTAGTTTGGACCTAGCTCCTTAATAAATGATACTGCCAGATTTTTGTTTTGGTCTTGGAACCTCAGAAAAAAATTACTGAGACAATAAACATGCTATAAACCAAGAAAGGTTGAGAATTTCTTCCCTAAAACATAAAGTGATATGAATTTAAAAACATAGAATCAAGCAGTAAAGGAAAAAATTGAAATGGAGGGTTTTGAATACAGTGAATTATAGTGAATATAATTTTTAACAATGAAAAATGAAATGAGAACAATGATTGCCAAAAGCAATTATCTACAATGCATACAGATAAAGAGATTAATAGGGATTGGAAAGATGATGAAACAAGACCTTTATGGTCCTTCCTAACTCAGGGCTTCTTTAATTTTAAACCTGCACATTAATAGTGACACAAATTATTTAAATTATTGCTCATGGTTGATTGGTTGATTGGCTTAGATGATCTACTTTCCTCCAAATATAAAGTGACACAGATCAAACCTGGGCCCATGCTATTGGTGGACATGCAATCTACATAGTTTCTTTATGTATTTGTACTCTCCTTACAGGCTTGTGTTTTCCTTTAGAAGCAACATGTTCATGCTGTTTAGAAGTAGGTTTAGTGTTGTCTTTTATTTGAAGCATTACTTCGTATAATTGCAAACATTAGTGAGCTGACAGGTCTAATTACATCTCCAATTATGTGTCTAAAATGTTATTTAGGTTTTTAATGCTTACTTTTTAATTAATACCCCTAAGATTGCTTCTAAAGAAATCACTATGGAAAAATTCTGACATGGTTTATAAACACACAGAAGAGCCTCAGATCTGCCTTCAAATGTGTGATTCATACTGCTTTATACTGCTTTTTAGAATGACCGGATATTAATTAGTGGAAAGCCTTAGTAAATGTGATATTTTTTGTTCCTTTTTTTAGAAAAAGAATTTTTAGTTAAAAAAAGAGGATCTGAGCAAATTAGTCCTTCATTGGAATATTCTAGATTATATCTGATCCCCCATTTACAGACTTTTATAATATTCTGCAGCTTTATTTCATAGTGCATATTCTGGTTGTTCTTTAATATTTATTTGATGATTATTTGATTAACACAGTTTTCTTGTTCTCTCATAATACTAAAATCCCCACGAAGGCAGAGAGCCTGTTCTGTTCTACTCATTGTGTCTTACGTGCCAAAAATAATACAAGACACATAGAATATAAACCTAGGGAATTAATATGCATAATCATATATATACACATATATGGTACCAGCAACAACACAGGTCAGAAGAAGACATTCCCCGAGGAAAGCCTTACACAGTCTTCTCACAACTTTAACTTATACTTCATATTAAATTACAGTCACTCCCATCATCTTAGCTCAGAGATTAAGGAGAGTCTGTCAGGACCGAGGGTTAAACCAACTAGTGTTTACAAACTTCACCTTCATCCTGTGATGCCAATTTCAACATTTCCTTACAATATCTGAAATATATCAAGCTTCTGGGTGAATGACACTAATTAGAGGGGATGGTTGTTAGGTGGTCAACAATGTCTGCTGTGTAATAAATTATTCTTTTAAAAATGAAACATTAATTACTTGTACAATAAAACATAAAATGATTTTAAAAATACAAAATAATGTAAGTAAACATTCTTCCCTTTGTAAATATAGTATAATAAAAAATGGTATCATTTATATTTATCTTTACCCAACTTCAATGCTATGACAAGAAATAGCAATGATGATTGTGTAGTGTTGCACAAATGTGGAAAGGATAGTAGTAGAATATAGATATAACAATATGACCTGAATATTTGCACTGAATATTGATTTAAAGTTTATATATTGTAATCTTTATCCTAGAAACTGAGTGCTGAAGTACATTTAAGAAAAGAATTTGAGAGAAAAGCTTATTTAGATTAAAATTAAATGAAGTTTTATTTTAAAACAAAGCAGAAACCAAAAGAAAGCAATATTTATGTTTAAAAAACAGCCACAATGTTTAAAAATGCTACGTTCATGTTTAGATTAAGTAAATAAGTGAATCTTAGAATTAATTCTCAGTTTACTAGAGGGTATTTTATATTTTGTATGTTATTAACCATATATATATATATATATTTCTCACTTTCATTCCTTTACCCACCAATGTAAACTTTTGAAGCAGCAAGTACAGCTGGCTGAGTGAGTCCATCCACATTTCTTTGAATATCACATCAGTATAAATACACATCATCTGTCTGGAACCCAGAAGGGCAGACAATACTATGACTGAATATTACCTATTATTGATGACTTGAATTCTCAAGTGCTGAGTCCTCCAAAATTCCCAATCCCAATTAAGTGAAGGACTTTAAAAGTCAACTGTGAACTTGAAATACCCAAAAGAGAAAAACCAGAACCTAATGTTTAAAGACTTATTAGTATTAAATCAATATTTGTCAACCACCCAATTAGTCAAAAGGGGGCCAAGGGTCTTAGTTGGCAGAATAGCTGACATTGTTTGACTCTTAGTCCCATGAGTACCTGAAAAACCACTCAACAGGATGGGGGGGATCGTCTTGTATCATTAAAAATTCTACTGCACAATGGAGCTTTGTGTATCAAAATACATTGCAACAACATTCCAAGCAAAGCCATTGTAAATATGTGGAGTAGCAGAATATAACATAGTTTTCTAACTCACAATTATGAAGTATGTATTTTTCATAAGGATGAAATAAAGAGTAGACCAGCACATGCACACATGTATACATATGTATTATCCCTTTTCACTCCAGTACATATTTGTTTCCCCCATGATCTAAATGTTTCCCAAATTTTGCTTTTGATATTTTGTTACAATTTAATTTGATTCCCATTGTTCCTTGATTATCAGTATAATACATAACTATATATGGATAAACAAATTGTGTTATCAAGTTCATTCCTTTTTTGATCCATGAGATTAACTTGCTGTAGTAAGGTGGATGCTCTGGGCTTTATTACCTGAAAGCAGAGTGGTCACAATGGAAGTCAGAGTAAAAGTTTCATTATCTGATTATCAGCTTCAAAATAGGCTTATTTTTAAAATTGTGATATCATTTATATATAAAAAAATGCTCAGATATCAAGTATTTAGCTTGATGAATTTTGACAGTTATATATATTTGTGTATTCATCCTCTGAATTAAGATAAAAATATATCCATGCCTCTAGAAAATTCCCTTTTAATACTTTGCACTCAATTCTCTCCACTTGCAGAAGTAACCACTTTATGATTTTTATAACCATAGCCTAGTTTTTCCTCTTCTTTGACTTCATATCCATTAAATCATACAATAGGTACTTGGTGTGTCCAAATCCTTTTACTCAGATTAATATTTGTAAGGGTTATCCATGTTTTCGTGTATTCACTAGTTGACTCCTGTTATATCATACGAAGAGCATACCACATATGTGTTTATCAGAACTCCTGTTTATGGAAAGTTGGGTTGTTTGCAGTTTGGAGCACTTATGAGCAAGACTGTTATTAACTTTCCTATACACGTCACTTTATTTCCTTTGAAAAATACAGCTATACATACAATTTTGGTCATAGGTATTTATAAGAACTTAACTCAAAACGGTGTTAATTTATAAAAAAACTGTTAATCAGTTTTCCAAGTGGCTGTACCGTTTTATACTTCAATCAGCGATGTATGAATGTTCTAACTGTCCCACGTTTTCTCCAGTATTCAGTATTGTCAGCCATTTGTTCTTTAGTCATTTAAGATGTGTGAAAATATGTCTTAAATTAATTTTAATTTAGATTCTTATCATGACTGATGATATTGAGGATCTTTTTATTTGCTTAGTGGCCATTTTTATCTTTTCTATATGAATTGTCAATTCTAATCTTTTGACTAATTTCTTAATTTTAATGTTGTCTTTTTTCCCTTTATTTTTAAGAGTTCTTACAAGTATTTTGTCAAATATATATATTGAGAATATTTTCACAGTCTTTTACTTGCTTATTCATGTTTCAATGAGCAAAATTTTTAATTTTGCTGAAGTATAAGGTGCATTTTTCTATAATGGCTTTGCATTACGTTCAATAAAGTTCTGTCACCTCAAGTTCATGATGATGCTCCTTAGATTTGCTTCAAAAAGCTTTATGATTCTAGCATTATAAATCTATGATTCATGACAAGTCAATTTTTGTTTATATAATTAGAGCTTGAAATTCATTTTATCCATAGAGATTTCCAGCTTTCCAATAACATTTGTTATAAAGACATACCTTTTCCCACATTGAAATGATTTAGCAGTTTTTCCAAAAGTCGATTCCCCAATAATCAAATGTCAGTATTGATATGTCTTGATTATTGCTTCTTTAGAATAAATCAAGTAGCCATATATTTTAAATATTTTAAATGTGTCTATTGCCAAGATTTGTCTGGGCTAAAAAAGATACTTTGCTTTTTTTTCATATAATAAACTTTATTTTTAATTAAAGAAATTTTAGATTACAGAGAAGTTACATCATCAATAAAAGTATCTGCTTCATCTCTGAACATGCTCCTCAAGTGGATGGAGGCTACGCTGCAGTTTCCATCTCCTGCAACAGCTGGCAATGGCTTGATATGGCCAGATGTACAATGGATATAGCCTCCAGTCTGGCTCTGTTTACTATGCACCAAGCCAGTGAAACACTGGAGCCTTACCTTCCTAGTTTTTCTCTAGGATCAACTGTGCTTCAGCATGCTGGCTCTGTGAAGGACATACCAAGTGGAGGAATGATTTCCAGAGTACTGTGAGTAGAACTTAAGCAAACACAGTTGGCATTATTCCCTGCTTCCATGGAGAGATAACATATATGGTATTGCAGACCTGGAGCTTAGATCTATTAATTGCAGCTCAAAGAGGAACTTGTGCATTGATTAGTATTAAGTACTGTACCTATATGCCTGATGAATATGATGACATCTCTTCTAGATCATATGCAGAGAGATATTGTACATGTTAAAAGTCCCGGTAAACTTAATTCATTTTCTAAGTAGTTAATGAACATGCCCATAAGATAAAAGAATGGCTCTCTTAAGTACTGTCTTCATTTTGTTTGACATATGCTTGTCTTGCTCTTGCCTATACTGTCTTTGTGAGTTTATATCTAGAGCAGTGCTTATCTTCATACCTTTCCTAGCTCTCCTAAGCATAATCACTGCTGTGGAAACTGGGGTTGGCAGTTTATACCCAGACCTAGCAGATCTACCACAATCTCTCCCTAGAGTTAACCAACAGCATAAAAGAACTCAAGGAAGAATGGTGTTTCTCATCAACTTTGAGAGGATGCAGCCTCTGAAGTCACCTGACCTTTCTCACTCTTGTGGACTAGTATGCCATGGCTGGCCCCACTTTTGGGACCTGCCTACCACCATCTTCTTTTTCCTTTTAATAGGACCATGTATCTTCATAATTCTAATTAAATTTATTTCTTGTAGACAGCATATAGGTGGATTATATTTTCTTATCCATTCTGTCAAGCTGTGTCTCTTGATTGGAGAGTTTAATCCATTAACATTCAATTTTATTACTGTCAAGGAATTGCTTAATGTAGCAATATTTTCTTTATGTTTATGCAAGCCATATGTTGTTTTTATTTCTCTTTTCATCTTTTTATTTATTCTTGCACTCTTCTGCAACTCTCTCTCCCCTGTTTTTCCTTTTCAACGTGCAGAACCCCCTTTAGTATTTCTTGAAGGACAGGTTTCTTATTGACAAACTCTCTTAATGTCTGTTTTTCTATGAATATTTTGAACTCCCCCACCTTTTTGAATGCCAGCTTTGCTGGATACAGAATTCTTGGCTGACAGTTTTTTCTTTTAGCACTTAACTATGTCATTCTTTGACCTTCTTGTCTCCATGGTTTCTGATGAGAAATCAGCACTTAATCTTATCGAGCTTTCCTTGTATGTGATGGATCTCTTTTCTCTTGCTACTTTCAGTATTCTCTCTTTGTCTTGAGCATTGGACAATTTGACAAGTATATATATTGGGGTAGACCTTTTAGGATTTAGACTGTTTGAGGTGCACTGAACTTCCTGGGCATTTATGTCCATGTTCCTCATTGATTTGGGAAACTTTCAGCCTGCAATTTGTAAACAATATTTTGGTTTAGTTTTGATATATTAAATTAAATTATATGTACATGTAGATTGTGAAATATAAAATGCTACATCCCCAATAGAATGCCACCACTATCACTTAATTGTTTTATTGGAATCTTTCCAGCACTAAAATTAGACAGATTGTATAATAAGAAAGAAAGACACAGACTGATTTCAATCGATGACCTGATGTTTACTATGTTTAAGGCTATAAATTAATATATATGAATATGGATATTTTACATAACCAGGGTATAAACATTAGCTTAGCAATGGAGAATAAAATTATAATGCTTGGAACAAAAATGTTTTTGTATTTCTAATTTTTTATAATCATCATGTAAAATTAAGCTTTCAAAATTCAAAATGGTGGCAACATATTATGTGATTTTTTAAAGGAGCAAGTTTAATTTCCTTAAAAAATTAATTTATATTGCAGCTTCTTCTCTATACTTCAACAATATTCATAATGACAACACATGCATCCATTCAGCAGCAATATTCCTTAGTGTTATTTATGAAGGCTATCCATGTTTCATTATCTGTTTAACAATTATTTATTGAATTACCTCTTTGGATAAAGTGCTGACACACACTAATGCACAATTGGTATGACTGAACACTAGAGATAAATATATGACCTTGAGAAATTTTTAAATACTTATTATTCAAAAAATATTTTTGTGGTCTTGTCTAAATAGGCATTTTTCTCATCCAAGTAATAAACACTCTTTCCCAACTTCAAGTCCCTTTTGTTGGATCTTAAGAAGTGGGGATTATATACATTAGCTAGGCATGCAAGTCTTTAATCACTCCTTTTCATTTCCAAAGATTATTGTAGGGAATAAACAATAAGTAAGCAGAGAGGACTATTTGTTAAAGAAGAAAAAATTTGATAAAATGTAAGATAAGAAATTGGAAAATATTCAAGTTTCACTCCCAAGTCAAGAACATGAAAAAGTCACCAAGTCATATTACAGAACTTCATTGCTAAAATGTTATAGAAGAATCTAGGGAGAAATTTATGAACTAAAATGTATAATCCTGGGTAAATATAAGTCAAAAATACTAAAATATGTCAACAGGATTTGGAAGAGAGGGAAAACAGAACTAGTAAATCTCAAATACTAGTCAAATATGAAGCTTTTTTCTCTAAATTATGTTGCTGAGTTATATGTATTAATGTAGGATCTCCATGAACGTTATTTTAGACTTTTTTTTTAGGGAAAAAATGGTCTTAGCTGATATACATTACTGTAGTAAAGTGCAACTCTGAATTTTGAGATATTTTCCTCTTTACTAAATAACCTAAAATTATTATGATGTGCAAGCATTTAACCTTTATAGCATCCATTGACATTTTGTCTAATTAGTTATTCTTTCCTACCACATTCATTGTCTATTTATTGTAGTCAGTCGTGTCCACTTTCCACATCCGGAAATTTAATTAACATATAAAAACCTTAATAGTACAAAAGAATCCCTATTTGGGGCATGAGATAAAATGTCCTATCATTATTACAAACTTAGAGAATTTCCATTATCTTTATGTGATGCTATTCTGAATTTTTTCACGTGTGTGTGTATGAGATCAAAACAAATATTATAGAGTAATAAAAAAAATAACTGTTAGTTTCAAATATTTCTTTCAATAATCTTTGGAATCCATTTAGTATGGTTTCCACAATTAAAGCTATTTTTTTTAAAAGCAAATAACCTTTTATAGAACTTTTTTTGATACTTTCCCCTCTTTTCCCTTTCTTGTCATGTTCTAATACTAATTCAAAATACATATACATATTCTCAAATGACTAACATAGTATGAGTAGCCTAGGCTATGGAATGACTTCTTGGTTAAAATAAAGGATTTGTCTCTTAGTGACACTCCTGTTTTCAATTTACTTTACTCCCCTAATATTCAGTGTCTTTTTTCCCTGTCTTTTCTAAGATTCAGTATATTGATCTGTAAAATGATGATAATAATAATTGTGTCTATCTTGTAAGTTTGTTCTAATCAATATAAAGCACTTAATGTAATGAAAGGAAAAGACATGGTTTAATAAGTACTAATTATTATCTATATTATTACTACTAACATTCTGATGCTATATAATAGTTCTTCTATATTATATGGCAAAAACATATTGTATATAGTACACCTATTGGATGGATGGTGAATGGGTTGACAAGAGTTTCTTGCAGTCAGGAACCATGTCTTATTATAGATCCAAAGTCTAGTCGTGTTCTTTAAGGACAGAAGCTGGAAGTTTACCGAGTAAAGGGATGGTTAATGGATAAATGTTCAGACAGAGCTAAAAGAGATATCAAATTTTCAAATTTGAAGCCAGACAATTATATAGTTAAACTGACTTATTACAGGGTAAATGTAAGCTCAACTTTTTTTTCATTTTTACCATAATTCTGTATTCTTCAAACTTGAAATTTTGTTAAGTCATGTATAGTACTTCAAAATTTGCTTCCACCATAAATTAAGATTCTATCACCTTAGAGTAAGTTCAATCCAGACCCACGGTTATGAAATTATCTAGAAAATAAATAACCACAGCTCAATAGAGCAATCCATAAAAATATTATGCATTTTAGATATCATTAATGATATTTAAAATCATATGCCACTGCACACAGATAATTTAAAAATATGAAATGGGCAGAAACTTATAAAATGCATTTTGCAATGTCTTTATTTTTCTTTTCCTCTGATTATTGTTTTTCTGAATCTTGTCTTTCTGTATGTCATTCTACAGCAATCTTATAGAGAATATCTTCTCTATAAAGATACCTATGATAGATGTAAAATGACTACAAATACTTTGTTATTCCTTCCATTGAGAAATAGTCTATTTTCCCTCCCTTTGGATCTAATTGGCCCTGGACCTGGTTTTGCCTAATAGAGTGCAGCAGAAGTGATGTTGTATAATTTCTGAGGCAGGGTCTTAAGAGATCTGCCTGTTCGGTCTTCACATATTGGAATATTTCCGTGCTGTTAGAAGCCCAAATGAACTTCTGGAAGAAAGGCCAAATGGAGGGGGACAAAGGCATGCTGGGCAGCCCTAGCTGAGCTCCCCTCCTATAGCCAGCAACAAGCACAAGCCATCTTGAATGTTTCAGCCACAATTGAGCCTCCAGTTCAACATAATACCAGATGATCTGAGAAGTAGACTGAGTAGCTGATTCAAGTCAACCTATAAAATCATGAGAGACAATAAATGCTTATTGTTTTAAGCCACTAAGTTTTAGGGCTGCCTTGTTACATGGCAATAGATAGGAAAAAGAAATGCATATGGTTTTCTAAGTTTTTCTTCTATTTCTTGCCATAGAATATTTTATAGTCACACTCCTTCTTTTAATCTTTAGTGTACTTCCCTCTTTTGGTATTTCAATAGCTTATTTTTCCATTTGCATCCAAGTGTAAATATGCATATGGACACCTGTGCAGACACATAGATAGTATAGTTCTTAAATGAGTGCATTATTCTTGAAAACAACTCATTTTAGGATGCAGTGACAATGACCAAATTTCCTTACCTGTTCCCGCTTTCCTTTATGTTAGGAAGTTAAAATATTTTTTTTTTATTTAGTAAGGAGTATGAATATAGTGGGGAGAGGAAAATGACCAAATACGTTCTGAAAGTACACTTTTAAAAATGTGACATGCTCCAGTTGCACCCTTTCCCACATATCCCCCGACCACCAATACCCTTCAACCTTCCCTGACATATATGCCAAAAAAGCAATCCCACCCTTGTGGTTTCAGCTACAGACTGACAAATCTCCAGAATTCACCTGTTCCTTCCTCCATTCCTCCCCCCAGTTCCATAGATAGCCCATCTTTAACCGCCCACCCACCATGCTCACCCTCACATTAGAGCACCATTGACCCATCTCATATCCATGTACCACTATCAACCTCATCCACTGCCAAACCAGCCCACTTCCACCTTATCAAAGGTTTTGCCCATAGTGAGGATGGGCTCACCACACTCTGTTCCCTTTCTGTCTCCTGATATACTATCTTCCAGAGTCCAGTTCTGTGAATCTATTCAATTTACTTAGGTCATGTCAGTGAGGTCATGTAATATTTGACCTTTAATGACTGGTTTGCTTCACTCAACATAAGGACTTCAAGATCCATCCACATTGTCCTGTGTGTAAATACATGCTTCTGTGGAATATGAATGTATTCATTTTGGCTTGGCATAAGGTGTTATCTCAGTGAGTTGAGACTCACACAATAAACAAGAAAACATTAAACTCCCATCCTGGGGAATCCTGCTACATTCTCAAATAGAGGGGCAAGAACATCTCGAGCATATAGAAAGCACCTAATAAAAGAACACAGACTGGTATATCAAGCCCTTAATATTAATGCATCTAACTATGAACCTTATTGTTCAAAAACTGAAACTTAGTGTTTGCCATAGGTTCTGAGGGGTGGGGAGGGAGGAATTGATGGAACATGGAACATATTGGGGGCATTGAAATTGTTCTGTGTGACCTTGCAATGATGGATACAGGCCATTATACATTTTGTCAGAAACTATAAAAGTATATGGTGAAAAAGCTAAACCATAATGCATGGCCAATAGCAATGCTTTGATGTTTGTTCATCAATAGTTACAAAGGTACCATACTCATAGAGGATGTTGCTGGTAGGACAGGATGTGGCGGAATGGAGTGGGGGTGTATGTGAATCCCCTGCATTTTCTAAGTGACTTTTCTGTAACCTAAAGCTTCTCAGAAAATAAAGTGAAAAAAAAAAAAAAAAAGACATTGGGGGAACATACAGAAGAAATTTTCAATATACATGAAAGCTAAGAGATCTTACAGTGATAAAAGCCAAAATGAAAAACAATTTTAATTTTTTATTTTATTATTGTTATTTTTTTGTTGGTTTTGTTTTTGGAAAGGTTTTGGGTTGCAGAGGTATTGCAGCTGTGGTAGGGGTGTAAGTGGTGGGAGGATGTGTGTAAGGGAGTGTATCTGGGAGATGCCTCTATGGAGTGTGAGTGTGTTCATGTGGTCATGGGGTGTTGTCTCGATGGGTGGAGACCCACAGAATAACTGACAAAACACTGAATTTCCATTTGTCGAGTCCTGCTACATTCTCTCATACAGTGGTGAGAATCTCTGGAGTACACAGGCAGTGCCTAGCAAGAGAGGGTGGACCAAGGCGCCAGGCCCTTGTTATTGATGTTTGTACTTATGAACCTTGTTCTTGTGAAATTGAAACCTGGCCTGGTAATATGTATTGCCCAAGAGTTATCTCCTGAGGGCCTCCTTGTTGCCCAAATGTGGCCTCTCTCTAAGTCAAACTCAGCATATAAATTCACTGCCTTCCTCCAATGTGAGACATAACTCCCAGTGATAAGCAT
Source organism: Cabassous unicinctus (assembly GCA_029593785.1). Taxonomy (NCBI): domain Eukaryota; kingdom Metazoa; phylum Chordata; class Mammalia; order Cingulata; family Chlamyphoridae; genus Cabassous; species Cabassous unicinctus. The sequence continues at coordinate 11,635 of JAQZBX010052473.1, forward strand.
CCCTCACACCAAGGGATTTATACCAAGCACCAACTAACGAGGTATTTGGAGATAGACCTAGACCAAAAGAGGGAAATAATAAATGAAAAGGAGTTTTTAATTGCTGAGAGATTTCATACTGAGTCAAGAGGTCATTCCAGAGGTTACACTTATGCACAACTCAGGAGGATCTCACTGTCTGCCACAGTAAACAGGGCCTCAAGTAAGGATCCTCCTGGGGATGCTAGAGACATCTAGACACTATAGGCAGGATAGACAACCTCAGGAAATGGGCACCCCATCAGTGGACCTTAGTTTGAAATATATGATAACACATCTCCCCCAATATATCAGAGTTATATTAGAAATGTATAATTTTCTTGCACAAGGTTCTGCTATCACATTTATTTTAACTTTATTTAGCACTATACTTGTTAAATATATGTCCCAGAGACTTAAATCTTCTGGCTGTTCATATACTTGGTGAGCCCTGAATTTCAGCAGAGTTGCAGCCAACACTTACTCTCCAGTTCATCAGATTCACCCAGGACAACTAACAAAAGGATGATGATGGACAATGCCCAACTCAAAGAACAGAGAGTACCTTCAACTGCAAGCAAGACAGTTCCATCCATCTGCCCCATGGGATCCAAGACCCTTCTCAATTGGAAGCAGAGTGGGCATCACTATCCCCAAATCCTCAAGATAGAGGAACTAACAAACATAAAGGGGAAGGCAACTATGGACTAAAGTAGACATTATTATTCTAGTAATGGAAGAACTTGTGATATTGATATAAAGACAGTGGTCACCAGATGTTCTGAGGGGAGGAAGAGGGAACAACTGGTGTATCATGGAGCATATTTGAGTCGTTGAAATCATTCTGCATGATATTATGATGGACATCAGCCATTGTACATTTTGTCAAAACCTATAAAATTGTGTGGTGTGAGTGTAAAACATCATATAAACTATAGACCATGGTTAGTAACAATGCTTTAATAGTGTTCATCAGTTTGAACAAATGTACCACACTAATGAAAGACGTTAATGGGGGAAAGCTTGGGAGGCATATGGGGTGGGGTATATGGGAATCCCCTATATTTTGGATGTAACATTTATGTAATCTAAAGCTTCTTTGAAAATAAAGAAAAAAAATATTAAAAAAATAAAAATGTGGCATATGAACACTGAATACTCTTGAGTTTTCCTAGTAATACAGATCCTGAAACTCTGAATTGAAGGGTGGAAAGAGAGTGACAGGCAAATTATTGTCTTACATTTTTTCAGATAGGTTAGCCTCTCCTGTTTCATATGCCAAGCTTGTTTCTCTTTATTGCTCTGGCTGAAAGTCAGGTCAAAATTCCTCCATATCCTAAACACCCTAACTTAATTGTAATTTTGTCTTTTTAGGCATTTTTGTGTTAAACCAGGGACTGCCATTCAGATACCATTTTTAAAAAGATCACGAATTCATAATAAATTTTTGTAAATCTAAGCATATAATGTCAAAAAGAACTCCACTGAAACATTTGAACCATTTATTTTCAAATAAGCTTATGTCTGCCTCTGCAGATGAATCATTTTTTCATTCAATATCAACATTGATGTCAATACATTTTAAGCAGAACTAATAGCAATGCCAATATATTTTCTCACTAAATTGATATACAAGAGGAGAAATAAATAACATAGAAGAATATCAATGAAATAGAGTTTGGAAGTTTTTACAGATACTGAGAAGAAATGCCTGACTTTGCCACTTTAGTCTAATACACTTATTATCTTGCTGAGTTTAAATAAGGTTTAATGTATTTCATGATTAAAATATTCTTAAGTTATTTTCAGAAGTTGACAATGGACAATAGCACATTAATTATGGCAAACTTCAAATTGATCAGTTTAGCATATCTATTATATATTTATGCTTATGACTGTGAATAAATATGTTTATCAAAAGCGAACTTGTCATATTTGTCATAGTTTTTAGGGAAAAGCGTAGTTCTAAAATTGTTATTACAGTAATAAAAAGTACATTATATTTTCAAAATACTCTGTGATAGATGCTGCAAAAGAAACTGCAGAGATATTTAGAGTACATTCGCTATAAGATGGTTTTGCCAGCACTGTAGTTATTCATATTTGAAAGTGCATCTAGGTTTTTGCGTAACAGTTTTGAACATTCTCTGACTTAAACCCATCCTTGATCTAAGTAGTTCACCATTAAAAGACATTATATCATTCACCCCACGTAGAATTTTCTAGAAGATTCTTATCCAAACATCCCGCACAAGATCTAACATCTTCTTCAGGAGTAATGCCAAGTTCACATATCTACAAACCTGGAACCAGTTGCAGTGTGACAAACATTTAGTGATGTAGTTGTTTGTCTTGCTTATGAACAGCAGCGACCTTCAACTATTCTCTTCTTCACTTCCACTTTCTTTCCTAGTGCCTCACTTTTCTACCACCATGCCAATTATATTCTGTCCACAGAAGATATGACACACCATTTCAGTATTTTCTTCATTATATTTTATTAGCATTTCATCAAACGCAGGATCAATGAGAGGCTTTCATCCTAGGAGTAGAGAGATGGAATCTTCTTAGCAACTCTGTTCTTGAAGGATACAGAATTGGATGGACCCTTTCTACCAAGTATTTTGTGTATGATCCTGTATGGATCAGTTCTTTCCCTCCCCACTTGGGATTCAAAAATTTTGAAAACATTCTCATGGATTTACCAGTCCTTGCATTATTTCCCCCTCCTTATACAAATAGACTACTTACAGATTACAGGTTGATATACACTTAATAATATAAATAATATATTCAAATACATTTACAGAATGATGCACTTCCATTCTTCATGGAAAGTCACATACCTAATGATAAACATAATATTTATTTATACTAATAGGAAGGAATATATATCCATAGATATTTCATCACAAAGCAAGAAAAAAAACAATGAAACACTGTCTTGATTTTACTCCCTATTATAAATTTAACAAATAGATATGAAATCACAATGTTCAACATTGGCCTTTGCAGTCAACAGCATGTAAGGGAGTTGAAAGCCCAAAATGAATCTACTTAATTCATCTAGTCTTCATTGTACAGATTTATTTTTTAACTCCAAAAAACATGCAACATTTTATACAATGTTTATTTTCTAAATTATGTGTTATTTCTCCACATTATTGTTTCCTGGAGATAGTTTGAAGCAAAATCACAAAGTCTGCTATACACAGGCCATTTTGCCAGAGGGCTTTTTGAGACTAGAGAACTGTCTTTAACTGTAGAGTCTGGCTCTGCCCCAAGGAGCTACTTTCTAAGATAATAAGCAGGAGGGTCATAGAATACCAACATATTTGCAGACAGAAAAATATACTTTGCAAGTCAAATGAAGATGACCTATTTACAATTTCACTTTTATTTTCATCATGGGTGATTTGGAGCTTTTCTAAGTATAACACAGGGCAGAAAAGTTTCCATTTAACCTTAAGTGTCAAACAATAAAAGAAGCATTATTTTAAGTAGATCTTTCTGCGTCTCAGATATAATTTGAAATGCATTAAAATAACAAGAAAATGGCATTGATGCTAGCTGCATTGAAAGAACTAGCCTTTCATTTATAAAACCAATTCTCGATAAGCTCAAGATATTATTGTTTCAATGAATTGTAGTTGGACTTTCTGGAATGAGTCTTCTTTCTTTTTCACTTCTTGCCACCTTTTCCTCACGCTTTTATTATTCTCACATTTAAATAATGTAAAAAACTTGAGATACAATCTTTTATCATAATCATGTCCAAAATGTAATCTTTTGCATTTTATGTGAGGTGATCTTCTCTAAGGAAACAGTAGTATGTATGATAGGCAACATGTGTTTTGTTGCCCAAACATGGAAGAAATTTCTGTGTGGAGTCAGTGAGGTCAAGCTTTGAGACATAAACTTTAGTGACAAGCACAAAGATGGATAACAGGCAGGACAGTGAGAATTAAATAATCAGAAATGATTAATACTCAAAGTTCCCTAAAGGTTTCCTTCTAAAAGTTCCTTAGAAGTTTCCTTGGAGGTTACTTGCCTCATTCAGAAATCCCCTCAAAATAGAATTCATCACCGGCTCTTCTCCCTCTGCTTGAACCTTTCATGTGTTAGGAATCTTAATGCTAAACAAGCCAGTATATTCTGTGTTTGAGCCACATTAATTATTGGAATTATCCTTTTTATTAAAGCAGTACTTTAATATAAGGTAATATTAATTAATCCCTTAATATAATACTGTTTATGATATTCCATATCTTAATGGGAATCAATTATATTATCTTACTGAAAATGTTTCAATATACCTGCACCTAGACTTGGTCTGTTTTCATACTACTATGATATAGTTAAAGAACATTTTGAGGAAAATGAAAAATAATCCTGCTACTCCATAACTATTTTTATTTTGTATATTTCCTATCTTTATCTTTAGGGGTAAAAGAAAATATGAATTAATTCTGCTTTTCTCTAACTTCTACTAGTCGGGTAATCCTGCATTCTATAGACACAAAGAATATATATGTCCTTTTTTTCCACTTGTGAAACTTTCAATTATTTAAGTAACATAATATTCCCCAGTGGATCTTCTCCTATACAGGTTAATTGTCTCAGGTGACAATTAGAAATTAGTCATATGTAATGATTTCATTCTCCTTCATGTTCTTGTTCAACCTCTTTCATAGACACTCAGGTTTATCAGCTCTACTGTAAAAATGTAGATCAAAATGGAAATATAGTGTCCAGAAAGGGCCAGAGAACCACATATAACTTGATGAGGGCATACTCATTTTTTTTCTGTTAATGCAAATTGGTCTTTACGCTTGCTATCTTGGTGCTCATCTGACTCTTGACTTCCATTATGCTTTCAAACGGCATCTATTTTCTTTTCTTACATGAAAACTTGTCAATTCAGTTTTTAGCACTATTTGATGCAATAATCCTTTTATTGAGTATGCCTAATTTCAGAATTGTATACTAACATCTATTATTTTTCAAAACTTATTGGTGTTAGTGAATCTTGATCTTTCCTTTTTAGCTGCATTTTTATAAGTTTGTGTATCTATAAGTTTACTAGCATTATATCTATATGTCCTCATTCAAATTATTGATTAAATCTTTGTTTATACAGGGGTGAAGATAGAGTAAAAAAAAATCTTGATAACAGTACTATACTAAATGGGCATAAAATCCATTAATCAACATCATTTGGATGTCATCCATCTTACCTATGATTATATCAATTGACACCACAAATTGTGTTTTAGTCACTACGAAACCAGATTTTCTAGGAACCATAAAGGAAATAAGCTTATTGTAGATGACCATTTTCTTGTTGAAATGTATGATGGTTTCTAGTAAACATTACTTTTTTTGCTTACTACTTAACAGAATTTTAGAATTTTATTGGTAAGATTGATATATTGTAATGTTTGTTCATGAGAAAATTCCTAATTCAGTGTTCAAACATAATTTTAATCTTTTTACTCCTCCTTATAATCATTTACTTAAGTACTTTGAATGCATTTCTATTGTCTTTACAGTAAGTGTGAAATTATCATATCTATCTAGTAAATGAGTCAACTGAGGAGGGTATCTATGGTAATTGGCGTGCAAGAGGCATAGATTTGAACTCATATCAAAGCGGTACCAAAATTTGTTCTCTTCTGATAGTGCTTTAGGATCTTTTGGAAAAAAGACAACTGCATTCCATTTTCTGTGTTCCAATTAGTTATTTTATTACTTTAAAATGAAGTGAGTGAAAATTCCACAGGGCAGATAGCTGTTAAAAAGGTTGTACTAAAGCTCTATTATTTTTTCCAAAATATTATACAAAAAAGCAGCTATTAAACTCATTAATATATCAGTTTTAATGTGATTTGTAAAATTTGAGCAGTTCCACTCTCTGGAATAACTGGGTTTCATGGAGCTGTAAACTCGATGGCTGTAACCTGGTTAAGTGCTTCAGGTAGGATGGTACTCCTGGTTATAATTCTCCTTTTGGGAAAAAATAAATGACTGTGATAAAATATAATTAGAACTCTCTTAATTTAAGACACAGAAAGGCCTTATTTGTTTCTTTGTTTTGTTGTTCTGTTTTCTTATTCTACAATAGATTCATTAGAAAATAGCCAGCGTTTATAATTAATTCCTGGATGTATAAAGACCTATCAGAAGTATTTTACAAGGTATTAAATACATCTATATACTTCCCTTTGTTGCCATATATATTCTTGAGTTGTAATTGTCTGTGCATTGTATTCATCGGCTCTAGGGAATATTGAAAATTTGTCTTGGCCAGTGTCCATGAAAGACTCGCAACCTGTAGGCTAGATCACCTAAAGTTTCCTTGATGTACAGCAATAAACACTTTTAGGAATGACAGGGGATCTGGTTTTTCCATTTTTCCTTGCGTAGCGGAACACATACCTATAATGGAGTTGGCACATAGTTCATGTCTACTTCACTGGCCTTGAGCTTGCTTATTGTAATTAAAACTGAGTTCTTTGTTCTCTTAGCTTCTGCTGGTTTATCTTTTCTTTTAAAAACTGCCTTATTTAAAATCAATCAATTTTCCTCATTTTTAAATTGTAAAGATCATGTACATTGTAAAGATCATGTTATAATATTAAAGAATATTATAAAAAAACAAGCAGAGATAGCATCTCCAATAATGTACCATTATTTATATTATTATTAGTCTTTATTTGGTCTTTGTCTATATGCACAAAGACAGGGATGTCATTTTATATGTGTTGTATAGGTACTTAAAATAACAAGAATATTTTAGATTGCTATATCTCATAACTGCAATCTTAAATGACTGCATAATATTTTATTACATTTATAAGTAATTATTTGTTTATTTCCATAATTATGATCATTGCAATAAGATAATAGAATGGTTGTTACAAGCATAGATTTTGGTTGCAGATATTGCCTTGGTGTTGTATCTTGGGTTTTCTGCTTATTGACTCTCTTGCCTTGTGAAAATTACATAGATTCTCCATTTTATCATTTAAAAAATAATTATTATAGTATTTCTACCTTTGAGAATTGTATATAGGTTTAAATAAAATAATTCAGGTACAAAATTAGCACAGTGTCTAGCACCTTATAAGTATTCAATAAATATTTTCTAATATTTAGATTATAGAACTGCCGGCATCAACATTTTTGTATATAATCATTCTGCCTTTTATGTTTTTCTAATCACAAACTTTCAGAAACAGAATACCAGTTTAAATATTATAAGCATTTTAATAATTTCTGACATATATTGAAAAAATGATTTCCAGAACAATTATACCAATATGTATTACTACCAAAAATTTGCTACTAAAACTTTTCCTTTCTCTTATTATTATTTTTTTAAGATTTATTTATTTATTCTTCCCCACCCCACCCCACCCCCCATTCTTTTGCACTCACTGTCTGCTCTCTGTATGTTCTTCTCTGCTTGTCTT
>JAQZBX010052474.1:0-19122 GCA_029593785.1 Cabassous unicinctus
ACAAGAAAATGTCTATATGTTTCCTGTCATAAAGTTTCAGCTAGATGCCTGATAACCTGGTGGATCTCTTCTCAAGGAATAGCCAGCAATCGAACCAGGGACCTCATATATGCTAGGAAGGAATTCTCCCACTGAGCTATTCTGAGTCCTTAGTTTGATTAGCCTTTCAGAAATTTATCCACCCATTTTCCCTTGCGCAGGTTAGATCCCCTACAGTCAGCTGGAGTGGTGTTGATCACTGCCTTTCTCTGCCTCCTCACTGGTGTAGTTCCTCTCTTTACCTAGGTGGCTGAGTTGATGCCCCTCTCCTCTTCCTGTTGAGTTGGGGTCCCTTCCAACATTCAAGGCTGTCTCAGCTGGCTAATCTCGCTGCAAAAAAAATCACTTTCCACTCTCCCAGACCCTTCTTCCTTGCAGGGAATCTGCCATCACCCTTCCCTTTGGAGCAGGGGGCCATGCCCTTCACCTACTCTATCTGCCCTGAGGGCTGGGTATGTGTGCCCCTTCCAGTCACTGAGGTAAGCAACCCCATTTATTCCTGGCTTCCCTATCTGTCTAGTATCCTCCTAGATGACTCAGAGAACTTCCTATGGAGATAGACGTCTGCTCTACTCTACATTAGATACAATTCACCAGGAGTTTTATCCTCACTTAATATCTCAAGGGTGAGGGAGGGGAGCCCTTTCCAGCAGTTGAGAGGTTTAATAACTCATGATTATTTAATTTGGCTTCTTCTTGTCTCTGACCTTTGCTCTTCTGGGAGTTGGTAAGAGTGTCCCAGTTTGCTGTGCCCAAAAGCAGGTCCCCACAGCAGACTCTGGCTTTTTCTTTGTTGTTTTAGTGAGAGCTAAGACATATATCTAACCCATTAGCCATGTTCCCACAATCCCTTGTTTAATTCTTTTTTTTTTAAATATTTATTTATTTGTTTATTTATTTATCCCCCCCCTTGCTGCTTGTGTTTGCTGTGTCCATTTGCTGTGTGTTTTTTCTGTGTCAGCTTATCTCCCCCTTGCTGTGAGGTCTTGCTGCCACAGCCCACCACGGCTGTGCGGGCCGGCCTGCCCTCACAAGGAGGCCCCGGGAAGTGAACCCGGGGCCTCCCATATGGTAAACGGGAGCTCTATTGATTGAGCCACACCCGCTTCCTCTTGTTTAATTCTTAAACAAGGATTAAGAATTAAGTTGTTGTTTTTGATTTAAGATCTTTCTTATTTTTAAGGTAGGCATATGGATCTATATATTTCTACTGTCTTTGCTGTATCTCATAAGTTTGGCATTCCATGTTTGTTTGGTTTTTAATATAATTCATCTCTGTAAAATTTCAATTTCCTTTGTGATTTTTCTTTACCATATTTTTTGTTTAAAGAATATGTTCTTTTATTCCCAAATCTTTTATTTCTTTTACTTCCATTTTTTCTTTTTTTGCTCCATATTTTGCGTGCTATGCTGTGAGTTGTATATATGTTTATAACTGTTTTATCTTCTTGATTATTTTATACACTTTTCAATATATGGTGTCTTTTATCTGTAATAGTTTTTGAATTAACATCTACTTAATATATTAGCTTATCCAGATCTTTCAGTCCCTATTATCATGGAAAGCAATTTTTCTTCTCTTTAACTTTTGACCTATTTGTGTCTTTACATTTAAGGTAAGTGTATTGTAAACAAGATATAATTGTTTCATACTTTTTATACTTTATGCTCACCTCTACCTTTTGTTAGGATTATTTAACCCCTTTATTTGTAAATAAATTACTGATGAGTATTTACTTCTGTCATTCTGCTGTTTGCTTTTTTCATGTCTTATTGCTTTTCTTCTCTCATATGTCCTCAAATACTGGTTACTCTCTGTGATTTGATCTTTTACAAAGAAATCTTTTAATTCTCTTCTCATTTTTCTGTGTTCTGTTAATATTTTCTATGTGGTTACCCTATGGCTTATCTTAATATCCTAGCTCTGTAAGACCCAATTTGAAGTCATAACAAATTATGTTCAATCGCATATATAATATAGGTTCCTAGCTCCATTTAAGCACTCCTCTTTTATTTTATTTTTGTTACAAATGAGAGCTTTATACAATTTGGACATAAATAATACATTTATATTTATTTTTATGCCTTTATATTTTATACCATGTAAGAAATAAAAATGGAGTTCATATATTTCCCAAAGTATTTATGTTCCAGGAGAAATTGATTTCTTTATATGTCTTCAAGATAATGTGTAATATCCTGTCTTTTTAACCTAAATAATTCTCTTTAGCATTTTCAATAGCACAGGTGTAGTAGTAAAAACATGCTCAGTTTTTGGTTTTCTGGAGTAAATTATTTTCTCACACATATTTTAAATTAAATTATTGGAGAGTATTAAATTATTGTTGATACTTATTTCTATTTTTTAGCAATTTAAATAAAGACAGCCCAATGCATTTTTTCGTCTATAATTTCTGATAAGAAATTGATTGCTATTCATATTGAGGATCAAATAAATATGATAAATCTCTTCACTTTTACAAATATCATCTATCACAATTATTTCTTTATCTTTTCATATTCAACAGTTTGATTGTAAATTGTCTCATTATGAATTTCTCTGAATTTATTGTATTTGAATTTCTTTGAAATTCTTAGTTGTGTTCATTCATTTCATTCATCAAATATGGAAAATTTTGGACCGTTATTTCTTTCTGGCCCCTTCTCTTCTTTGTTCTTTTTTGTTTGTTTGTTTGTTTGTTTTTCTGGGACAAATAAAATAAGTTGGCTGTCTTGATGCTTTCTCACAGCTCTCAGGTTCTGTTCATTTTTATTCATTCTATTTTTCTTACTGCTCTCCAGAATGGACAATTTCAAATGTCCTACTTTAAAGTTCACTGATTCTTTCCTTGGTTTGTTTAAGGTTGTAGTGGAATGTCTCTATTAAATTTTGTTATTTTAAGTCTTGAACTTTCCAGCTCCAGAATTTGTTTTTGATCTTTTATAAAAATTCTACCACTTTATACAAATTTTAATTTTTTTTCATTTATCATTTTCTTGATTTCCCTTAGCTTTTGTTCATGTTTTGTTTAGCTAATCAGTCAAATTTAGGAATGTTGTTTTGACATTTTTGACTATTATTTCTGATAAGGTTTCCTCAGAGATAGTTTTTGTTTAATTTTGTTCAGTTTTATGGGCCACCTTTCCCTGATTATTTGTACACCTTGAAAATTTCTTGTATTGATCTAAACATTTAACTATTTTAATGTGCTAACATTGGAAATCAGATTCTTCCCTTTTCATTGGATTTCCTGTTTATTTATATATTTTTGATTGTTGAATTCAGTAGTAGTTTATTTAGTGATTTTCCCAAACTCTTTTTATGCAGACATTATTCTTAGACGTATGTGAAACTGAAGTTTCTTTTGATTTATCTTCTAATAGGCCAGGGTTCTAGCAGACATTTCTTTGTATCCCTGCAACTTTAGAGTGAGAAAAAAAAGAAAAAGCCCCCAGGCTTTGCTTATTCACCTTGTTTTTGGGTTTCTCTTAAGTACTTTGTCAAACATGCACTGAGCTTAGATAATGCCACAAAGTGAAGATTTAGTGTGTTCCCTGGTCTTTTCTTAGCATGTGTCTTACTCTAAGCATGATTATAGCTTTCTAAATTTAATCCAATACAGTTAATCTCTGAGTGCCTTTTTTCTCAAAGTAATTCTCCCTAATATTTCCCCCTAGGTTCTGCTGATCTAGAGTATGTCTCAACCATAATCTTTTGTTCTAAAAAGCTGTGGTTGGATTGTTTCTTTAAAGTTTTTTTTTTTTTAATCAACCATGCCACATCGAAGTCCATCATGAGTTCTGCGATGGAGAAGAGAGCTGAGCATTTTGGGTCAATCCTTCAGTTATCCACCAGATGGGTTTGAACATATATATATACACCCATATTTACAAAAGAGGTGTTCTCTGCTCCTTCCAGAACCAGGGACCTACATTGGAAATGCTGACTTCTGTGTCACAGACTACTGTGTTGAACTAAGGAAAGGGTGGAGGAAGGGCTAGTAAAAGTATGACAATACATCCCTGCCATGTTTCAAGTTCATCATTTTCTTGATTCAAAATTCTCTTAGTTGGTTTAAACATTTACTATTGTCCAGAGACCTAAATTATTTGGTTCTGACAGCTTCAGCCTGTTTTTCAACATTTATGAAGAACAACATAAGTTTGGATCTTCCTACTCTGTCATCTTGCCCTTGTCAGTCTCAAAATTTTTAGTTTTTCAGAACTTCTTCCAGTAAGTATTAATAAATCACACATGTTTAATTCAAACAAACACAAGCATTACATGTCCCAAGTGATTGTTAATGGCTATTCCTTTTCCAAGAAGCCTTTCTCATGGCAAGAAGTGTCACTTATGTCTGCAGAGTCCACAGGAACTACTCAGGGCCTACCTGGAGCAAGTTTATGCAGGCATGCCCTCCTATTCCAGCTCTCTTCTCCTCACTGTCAGAGCCTAAGTTCTGTGAGACTATAGTCCTTACAAGTGGCCCATGATGATTAATCTGGGAGATAACAGACTACTGCTTCATTGACAAAAAAACAAGATATATTTGCCAGCTTTTGTATTGATTCCCTTATGAGATCACCATCTACTACTCTGGGGTTCAAGCTTAGGGACTCCTCTAGCTAGAGGATATCCACATGTAGTGTCCAGAATCAAGGAGCTTCAGTGCCTTGATTGATAGCATCATGGATTGGAAAGCACCTGAGGGATAGGTGGTTATCATTGAAAAGTCTTCCCACCAAAGCCTCCTTTCATTTTGAGGAGAATCAATAGTGTGACAAGCAGTAAGATATCTGGATGATTGACAGACACAGACCCAATCAGAATGGAAAATGGAAGCGACAGGTGAGTATCCTGGAAACTCACATTTATGGTCAGTCATGAACCTTTTGGTGCCCGGATCATGGAGAAGTGTAGATGGTGGTGGTGTTGCAAGGCCAGTGAGTTTAAATACTATTTGAAGTGTTGTGAGCACTTTACAATCTATTATGGTCATTTTTTCTACATTTTAACAAATATTGCATCTTACTTAGAACATACAAGCTGAGTATAAACTTCACTCCCAGAGAATCTCAACTACTCAATGCAAGTGAGCTAGGATAAAGTGAAAGACTAAATTTTACTTGAAGGTTGAACATTAAAAACCCTGTTGCTTCAAATAGCCATGTGTAAGGAAACTATAAATGAACTTAACTCTGTCACACTAAGGAGCATAAAATACAAAGTAAGACCCACTGACAGGGTTCAAAATTCTTAAACTTGTCTGCCCTGATTATAGTGTTTAGATGTCTCTAGAACCCTCAGAAAGGCTGCTGTTTGAGGCACTGTTTAACTGCAACAGTCAATGAGATCCTGCTGAGATGTGCATAAGTGTAACCTCTGTAATGACCTCCTGACTTACTTTTGAAATCTCTTAGCCATAAAAACTCATTTGCTTTTAATATTTTCCTCTTTTGGTCAAAGTCTTTGTACAGATGCATTGCTAGTTGGCAGTTGGTAATAATTCCTCAGTGCAAAGGAGGCTTATCCTTAGAACTCATACCCCATTTCAGGGAGAAGGTACTGTGTTTATATGCTGACTTTGGCTTTTAGAAAGGCCATATTTGAACAACAAGGAGACTTTCAGGAGGTAACTCCTAGGCATTATATAATACTAGGCTGAGTTTCGATTTCACAAGAAAAGGTTCATTAATACAATCATCAATACCTTGGGCCTGGTAAAATGTTCTCTCTTCCTTCACTAGGGACTGCAAATGAGATTCTTATGTTCTATAAGAGAATGTAGCAGGACTCCTTAAGAGGGAAATTCAATATTCTTTTGGTAATTGTGTGGATTTCCACCCACTGAAACAAAGCCCCATGTGCAACTGAACATATTCATATGCCTTAGAGGCATGATCCAGGTGCACCCTTCCCCACACATCTGCCCCATCACTGACACCCCACACCAGTGATCTTCCCTTGCCACAGTTGTGACATTTCTGTTATCCAAAACCTCTCCAAAAATGCCAAAAAGTAATCAAATAAAATTACTAATAAAATAAAATAGTTTTAAAATAACAAATAATACAAAAATAAATAATAAAAAATAAAAATTGAATTTAAAATATTACACATTGTGTTTTTCATCAAAGTGAGATTTTTTACCTTGTATGTACAGTGACAATTTCTTCCATATATTCCTCCAGCATGTTTTTTTATTTTATCTTCAAAGAAGATTTTGGCTACAGAAAAGTCACAGAAAATAAAGGGGATTCCCATGTATCCAATGTCCTCCCATTTTCCAGTCTCCTCTATTACTAACATTTTACATGTGGATGATACATGTGTTACAATTGATGTACAAATATTGAAGCATTGCTACAAACCATGGACAATGGTTTACCATATGGTTTACATTTTGCATTATACACTTTTATTGGTTTTGATGAAATTTAAAATGGCCTGTATCCATTATTGCAAGATGATGCACAACAATTTCAATGCTCTAAAAATGTCCTGTAGCCCATCTATTTTATTCATTTATTTGAACCTATAATTAGCAATATATCTGCTAAATATATGACCCAGAGACTTAAATTTTGGTCTGTTCAAGTGTCAGTTTAGCCTTGAATCTCAGCAGAGTTGTAAAAGCTACTCTCCAGTTCATTGGACTCACCCAGGACAACTAACAAGGAGATGATGTGTAGCCAATCCCAAGGAACAAAGGGTGTCACCAACTGCAAAGGAGATAGTTCCATCCATCTGCATCCTGGAATCTATGCCCCCTCCCAATTGTAAACAGAGTGGGCCTTACCTTCCCAAAATCCTCAAGATTGAGGAATGAACAATGGACTAAAGTGGACTTATTATTTTATTATAGATGTATTATTATCCTAGCAATGGAAGAACTTTTATCATTGATATAATGGAAGTGGAAACCAGAGGTTTTGAGGGGAGGGAAAAGGAAGAATAGATACAACTTGGGGGCATTTTGTGAACATTGGAATTGTCCTGCATGACATGGCAATGATGGATACAGACCATTATACATTTTGCCATAATGTATAAAATTGTATGGGGCAGAGTGTAAACTATAATGTAAACTATAGTCCATGGCTAGCAGCAATGCTTCAATATGTTTTCATCAATTGTAAGAAATGTGTCACACAAATGAAAGATATTGTTAATGTGGGAAATTGTGAGAGGCAATGGGGATGCGGCATATGGGAATCACCTATGTATTTATGTAACATTTTTTTAAAATCTCAAAACAAAAATCCATGTAGGAAGAAAGTAATAAAAAATGGAAAGTATAAGTGAATACTTCATATAAATGTAGTGGTGACATAATTTTATTGATGAAAGACTGTTAAAATATGGTGAATACCAAGATAACAAAACAGAGATTGAAAAATATTTGAACAATTTAATTATATTTGCATAAATATTTTTAGGCTTATTCTTTCAGCTATCTTTATCCAAGTTTCTTTATTTTTCACCAGTATCAGTGTAGACCATCTTTTCTGGTGGCAAAGCTCAGGATGCAGGAAACTATTATAACTATAAAGAATTCCATTTAAGGACGTTTTGGAATACTATGGAATAATTGAATTTTGATTTGGATCATTAGATTTCCTTAGAAGGCACATACAATAATTACAAATGGAAGCAAGAGACATTTGAGCTTAATAGTTTTCTATTTAGTACAAGAGGTTAAATAGCTAATACAAAACTGAAAGATACGCTTCTTAAACCTTATCTTGTAAAGCAATTTAGGTAACTCTGCAAACCTCATAACTATTATTAAAAGTTTTTTTTTTTTAAGGTTTTTTTTTTTTCATTTTACTTAGCGTTGACCTCTACTTCACATGCAAATGACATTACTGAGATAATTTTGTCAGTGTTTACACAGTGAGGCTTATTTCCCAGTATTAGGAAAATACTCTACTGATATAATGAAAAATACCTCTTCACTGGATATAACTTATAGATACTGACAACTACTGGATAAGAATCTAAAACACTCCAGTCTTGTTTTTACACTACTTCAGGTATCCTTGGGCCCTATGTGTTTCAATGGACACAATTTGAAAGAGATGAAAATATATTTTAAATTTCTAAATAGGTCTGTATGAATCACTTTCAGATGTTTAACTCTTATGGGACTGTAGCAGTTTGGCAGCTTGATATACTTATGAATTCCACAAAGAGATATTGGATTATCCCTGTACACTGGTCTGTTAATCTGGGCATGATTAAGTTATGATTAGGGCATTGACTGGGCCATGTCAGTAGGGTGTTGAGCCTCACCCCTTGGTGGGTGGGGAATCAAATATAAAAGGCATGGCAAAGGACAGAGTTGGAGTAGTTTTGATTTGGCGTTCTGATGTTTGAGTTTTGATGCTGGAGCCTGGGGAGGCCAGCAGATGGAGGACCCATTCACCTGAGAGTCTATAACTGACCATGTGGAGAGAGGCAAAGCCTAAAGAGCCTCGTAGTCTTCAGCTGACCTTGCGGAGATAGCAGAAGAGCTGAGCCCGGAGACAAGCAACCCCAGGAATAGAGGAACCCAGGAATCCTAAACCCTTGCAGACATTGGCAGACGTTGTACTCCAGCATACGGCAATAGACATTGGTGATGGAAGTAACTTATGCTTTATGGCCTGGTAACTGTGGACTTCTACCCCAAATAAATACCCTTTATAAAGACCAACAGATTTCTGGTATTTTGCATTAGCACTCCTTTGGCTGACTAATACAGGGACATATAAGATTATTTTCTTATTACTGTTTATCCCAGTTCCAGTCATGTAAGCAACTTCCATTCTGAGAATAGAATTATCCCTCCACCCTTGACATAGTTAAAACACTAAAAAGGAAGTCTTCATGATAATGAGGGAAAACATAAAACATGTTTAATGGCTGCAATAATGAGTCAGTATTTTGTAATCCAGCAAAGCTTTTGTTGATGAGATATTTGAACAATAACCCAGGGACTCATTAAATTAACTAGGCAAATAATAATTACCATGGAGCTCATCCTTAGATTTGTATGTCCTCAGTATCCACCTAAATTAATCATGACAGGGTCATTAGGTAATGCCCAGAAATCAGACATATGATGCAAGTAAGGATCCTTTGGGAAACTGAGAAACCAAGAAGTCACTGAAACTTTGGGAGAAAGCCAGAGGTACCGAAACACTTGTTAGAGGAATTTTCCAGGGAATAAGGAAAGAGGAACCAGGAAATGTTGAAGTTATTTGCAGTGTGCAGGGAGAACATGGCTCATTGCTGAATATTCAGTACTTGTAGTACTTTAATTAGATTTTTTTTTTACCTGATGTCAGTCAATTATTTAAAATAATTGTTTATCAAACAGAGAATGAGTTTGTTAGAACAAAGAATGTGATAATAAAACTCCCCTTTAGATAGAATAAGAGCTCACTACAAAATTCTTCCTATGAACATTCTTCGTAGTTAACATTGTTCATTAGTTGAATTTGCTATTTTCTTACTTATTGGGGTGTAAAATTTGATTTATCATGCTGAATAACTCTGACTTGAATATTCTATTCTTGCTATTATGCCCATTCCATACTACAAGTTTCCAGTCAAAATCAAGACATTTCACATTATCCCTTCAACTACCCATAAAAATAACAAACAGTACAAAACAAAAGCAAATAATAACATGAGAGTAAATCTGCCTCATTGATATTTCAAAGACTTATGCACCAAAGAGGCTGACATACCATATTGATCTTCATAGTGAGAAACATAAATGACTTTAAAATTATTGAAAGAATATAGATTGCTAGAGGCATATGATGCAAAATAGATGGAGCAAATTATTATTTTTAACTTTATTTTTAAAGAAGTTTTAGAATACAAGAAAGTTACATCTAAGCTATAAGGGATTTCAAAATACACTACCCCATCCCATTATCATATTTTCCACTATAATAATATCTTAAATGAGTGTGGTGTATTTGTTATAATTGATGAAGAAATATTGAAGCTACTAACCATGGTCTGTAGTTTACATTATTGTTTACACTTTGCTCTCTACAATATTATAGGTTTTGATAAAATGTTAAATGACATGTGCCTGTGACTGCAAAATTACAAAGAACAATTCTAATGCCCTAAAATTCCCTATGTTCCAATTATTCTTCTCTCTCCTTCCACTCAGATACTCTGGTAACCACTATCTTTATATCAATATTACAACTTCTTCTGTTACTACAATAATAATAAGACTATTTGTTCCATGGTTACATTTCCCATTTATGTTTGTTCATTCCTCAATCTTGAGGATTTGGAGATGGTGATGCTCACTCTACTTCATATTGAAAGGGGGTGTAGATCTAATGGGACAGATGGAAGGAACTGTTTTGCTTGCAGTTGTAGACACTCTGCTTTTGGGGATGGGAGTTGTCCACAATCATTTAGTTAGTTCTCCTGGGGAAGTCCAATGAACTGGAGTGTAGTTGTTGGCTGCAACACTGCTGAGATTAAGGGCTCAACTGGCAAATGAATAGACAAAAGATTTACGTCTTCGGGACATATATTATGTGTATAGCACTAATTGTATGTTCAAATAAGAGGTGCATAAAAGCCATGTGTAGGGAAATTATAAATGAATCTAACTTTGATTCAATGGGGAGTATATATTGCAAATTAAGTCCAATTGACTGGGTGGCAAATTCCTGAAATTGTCTGTCCTGCCTGTCATGTCTATATGTCTCTAAAGCCCCGAGGATCCCCACTGTTGGAGGCACTGTTTACTGTGGCAGTCAAAGAGAACATGCTGAGACATGCATAACTGAAACTTCTGGAATAAATCCGCAACTCACTTTGAAATTGCTTATCCATAAAAACTCATTTATATTTAATATTAACCCCTTTTGGTTAAGTTATTTTTCCATATACATCACTAGTTCATGCTTGGTAATAATCCTTCAGTGCCACACTGGGGCAGGAGTGGGGGGCGGGTTAGTGCATTTATATACTGAGTTTGGCTTAGAGGGAGGCCATATTTGAGAAACAAGGAGGTATTCAGGAGGTAACTCTTATGCAATAGATATTATTAGGCTAAATTTCAATTTTACAAGAATAACATTCATAAGTACAATCATTAATATTGGGAGCTTGGCATACTGGTCTGTTTTCTTTTAGTAGAAACTTCCTAAGTACTATGAGAGAACATAGCAGGACACCTCAGAATAGAAATTTATATTTTGCTGGTTATTGTGTGGGTCTCCACACACTGGGATAACACCCTATGACCACAAATATACCTTCATATTCCACAGAGGCATGCCTCAGATACACCATTCCCCATCCTTTCTCTCACCACTGCCACCCTGCACCAGTGACCCTCCCCTGCCTTCATTGGCAAAATAACAACTTCACAATTGTATTCTTAACCACAGTCCTCTACCTGCTTAGACTTTACCTTACTCTCCAGAGTTCCTTACTACATCCATTCCCCAAGCTGTATGGGTGTCACAACCCTGCTCACACTCACTTCAGAATTGAAGCCCCCATTGACATCCCTGCACCACCACCACCCCATCCAATGTGAAACGTCTCAATTCTTATCACAGATTCTACCCAGATTGAGCATTGGCTCACCACTCTACTTACTTTTTATCTCCTTGTAACCTATCTTCCAGGCTCTACTTCATTGAGTCTGTCAAATATTTTTACTTCTTATCAATGAGATCTTGCAGTATTAGTCATTTAGTAACTGGTTAATTTCACTCAACACAAGGTCTTTAAATTTCATCTCTGTTGTCACATATGTCAATACTTTAATCCTTCCAGGTCAGTACTATTCCATCCTATGTATATACCACATTTTATTTATCCTTTCATCTGTTGATGAACATTTCTATTGCTCCCAACTTTTGGCAATTATGAATAATGACATGATGAAAATTAGTGTGCATTTATCTCTTTCTGTCCCTGCTTTCATTTCTTTCTGGTATACTCCTAGTAATGGGATTGTGGGATATATGGCAATTATATACTTAGATTCTTGAGAAACCACCAACTATCCCCCACAGTGTTTGCACAGTTATGCATTACCACCAGCACTAAATGAGTGTTTCTATTCCTCCACATACTATCCAAAACTTTTAGTTTTTTTGTTTTTATTTAAATAGAGGGCATTCTAGTAGATTTAAGATGATATCTCATTGTAGTTTTCATTTGCATTTCTCAAATAGCTAGTGATGTTGAACATCTTCTAATGTGCTTTTTAGTCATTTGTATTTCTGCTTTGTAAAAGTGTATATTAAAATATCTTGCCCAATTCTAAAATTGCTGATATTTTTATTTGCAAGTTGTATGATATCTTTACATATGCTGGATATAAGACCCTTATATGTAGTTCACAAATATTTTCTTCCATTTTGTAGGCAGCATTTTCTCCTTCTTGACAAAATCATTTGAACACATTTTTTTTTTAATTTTTGAAGGCCCCATTTAACTATTTTTCTTTCATTGCTTGTGCTTTGGGTATAAAGTTTATGAAGCCATTTCTTAATACCAGATCTCATGGAGATTGCTTAGAGCATAAAATGGTTATACTCATTTATTTGGGCATGAATATCCACTTGTCCAAACCCCATTTGTTGAAGAGACTCTTCTGTCCTAGTTGAGTTTGCTTGGTGACCTTTTTGAATATCAGTTGGCCAAATATGTGTATTTCTATATCTGAACTCTCATTTTGGTTCTATTCATTAGTATGTCTATACTTGTGCCAATAGCATGCAGTTTTGACCACTGTAACTTTGTAGTATTCTATAAAGTCAGGTAGCATGATTACTCTAATTTTGTTTAGCATTTCAAAATGTTTTTGGCTATTCATGTCCCTTTACTCCAAATAAATTTCATAATTGGCTTTTCAGTTCAGCAAAAATTGTTTTTGAACACTTATTGAGATTGCATTGTATCTGTAATCAATTTGGGTTGGATAGACATCATATTAATATTTAGAATTCCAACCCATGAGTATGGAATATTCTTCCATTTATTTACATCTTCTTTGAATTCTTTTAGCAATGTTGTGTATTTTTCTATGTACACATCTTTTACATCCATTTTAGAAATGTGTAAGGGCTACTTTTTCTAGGAATTGTGAAATGCACAATGGAAAAGGCCTAGATTGCTTTGAAGAGCCTGTTGGTAGTAATATGGAGCCTAAAGTTATTTTTTGATAAGGCCTTAGAAGGAAATATTGTGAAATGCTTAAGAGTAATGGCCTAGAGTGCTTTGAAGAGACTGTTGGTAGGAATATGGATGTTAAAGAGACTCTTTATGGGGCCTTAGCAGTAAATGATGAAACTATTATTGGTAATTGGAGGAAAAGTGATCCATGTTTTAAAACTACAAAGAACTTAGAATGATTAACTTCTGATGTTTTATGGAAGGCATAATTTGAAACTTTTGAAACTGGTGAGCCTGAACATTTAGCTGAAGAATTTTCTGAGGAAAATCAGAATGAAACATGGCTTCTTCTTACAGCTTATAGTAAAATGCTAGATGAGAGAGATAAGCTGAGAACTGAATTCTTTGGCACAAGGAATCAAGAAACTGATTCTGGAAATTCCAAGCCTATGGAAATCAAACCCCCAGATGATAATGCACCATTTGAGGAATTAACTAAACTTGGAACTTGTAAATCAGGATTGAAAATGCAGTTATCCAGGAATGACTTGTGGAAAATCTTACTGTCTGATGGCTTAGACCCCTGCTTCTTGCATACTAAACCAACAAGATTGTGTGAGTTTTGTATGAAAAAAAAAATTACTGTCAAACTGAACTGAAAGGGACATGGATGGGAGGTTTGTAAGGGAAAAATATCTTTAAGAAGAAAACCATGAAAACTGAGGTTTGGAATTAAGACATCTCCTTGGGCCCAGAGAAGGACCCCACCCATGTGTACAGAGAGGGTAAGTTTGCCCCAGCATTTGAAGAGGGTGGATGTTCCAGCTCATATTCAGGCATAGTTTTGCCACCCAAGGCTACAGAGAGGGTGGAACACATTCCCGAAGGATTGGGGAGAGTAAGATCAACATTGCATAGATCTGAGATGGGTTGCCTTCTCCCTATACATTAGGGAAGGCCAGGTCACCAACTCATTGCTCTGAGACGGTTGAGCCTGTGGACCAGAGATTAAAGAGAATGTTGTCTCCCCCCTCACTGTACTAAGTGTGCTGAGATTGTACCACAGAATTCAGGAAAGGAGTGGCCATCACCCCAATGTAGTTGGAGGGTGAGTCCTGGAGCTTGGTCACCACCTAGATGCTTGATGACCCCATTAGACCCAGGAGAAGAAAACATCATCTTGAAAATGACTCTCAGACTTTGAAATCTAATGAAGCATGTCCTGCAGGATGTTGGAACTGTAGAAGACAAGTGACTCATGTTTCCCTCCCAATTTCTCCTTATGGTAATGCAAATATTTATCCTTTGCCTATCCTTTTATATATAGGAAGCAGATAAATTGTTTCTTAAGTTTCAGAAGTCTACAGCCAGATGGTACTTTACACTAAGACAAACTGTATTTCTTGAAACTGATTGAGATATGATTTTGTCCTTAGCACTATTACTGATGTAAGGTTTTGTTTTCTTTCAAATATAGTATTGGTTTTTTTTTGGAATTCAGAGCGTGAAGTATAGCAGTTTGATATTATTTATGAATTCCAAAAAAGGTATTTGATTATGTTTGTAAACTGGTTTGTTCCTCTAGACATTATACTCTTTGATTGTGTTAGATTTACCTGAGTTGTCTTTGATTAAATTATGTTAAGATTAGGGCATTGATTC
This sequence comes from Cabassous unicinctus, assembly GCA_029593785.1. Classification (NCBI taxonomy): domain Eukaryota; kingdom Metazoa; phylum Chordata; class Mammalia; order Cingulata; family Chlamyphoridae; genus Cabassous; species Cabassous unicinctus. Next base: position 14,864 of record JAQZBX010052474.1, read on the forward strand.
AACCATATCATTAGGACATGCAGGGCTTAGTGCCCACCCCTTGGTGAGCTAATAAAATGGACGCTCACACAGAAGTAGATACACAGGAAAAGAACACAGGAGAATAGAGAAAGCTCATTTGTCATGGCAGAGGCCCCAGGAAGAGAGATGAGCCTGCTGCTAGTCTACAGTTTACTTTGTGAAGAGAACAGAGTAGCTGAGCTTGGAAAGAAACATGCCCTGGAGAGAGAAAGATGAGGCTTATGACAGCCTAATGCTGAGATTGGAATAAGCTTGGGCCACAGAACATTAAGAGGACAGAGGAATGTTGAACCCTCATAGACATCACCCACCATATTCCATCAACATGTGGCAACTGACTTTGGGTGAGAAAGTACCTCTTATGGTCACTTGAGTTGGACTCTTTAGGGCCTTGTGACTGTAAGCTTCTACCCCAAATGAGTAACATTTATAAAAGCCAATAGAGTACTGGTACTTTGTATCAGCATCCCTTTGGCTGACTAATACAGATAATAAACTTGTAACAAGATGGTGTGATAGTAACATGAAGTTGAAAATTTAATAAAATGTGAATATTCATATTTTATATTTTCAATATTTTATTTTCATGATAATTCTAATTATTTTACTATTGGCAAGTATCTTTGATAATTTGGGGATAACATTTGGCTATTATACTTGATATTAGAAATATTATTCTAAAAAAATCAGGTCAACAAGAAATACTGAAAGTTAGTATGGCAAATTTCTCCACCTTGGTAAATGAATTCATACCAAGAGGATTTAGAATGGGCCTCGGGGTACCAGGGTTATCTTTCTGATCTTTCTGATTTTCTATGCTCTGCTGTTGGCATGGAACTTTGACAGGATTAGGATCTTCATTGCAGACTTCCAATTGTGTGTTCCTATGTATATCTTGCCCCAAAACCTGTTTTTTCTCTCTGCTTGATATTCACTATTGCTTCCCATACACTGAAGTGCTTCCTAGCAGACTCAAGTGGTATCATTCATTGGCTGTGGCTGTCTTTTCTTCCAAGTCTTTCTCTTTATTAATAGAGAGGCATTCCTTTCACTGCCATGGCATATGACCATATCATTTCTATTTTAAATCCCCTTTATACTTGGTGATCATGCCTGACCATGACTATGGTTCTCTGCTTATGGGGTGAGAAATATAATACAGATGTCTATGATATTTGGTTTATTGTTTTGTAGTAAAGATGAAATAAATGACTCCTGTTACCACTCTCCTCTCTTATTCTCACTCTTTTCAAACATGTGAGAAATTTGTAATGATATTCATCATCTTCTCTACTTCCTAATCATATTATCACAGCCATTTTGAGGATCACCTCTAACTAGGGAGAGCAAAAAGCCTTCTCCATATTTTCATATGATTTTGTATGTTCATTTTACTCTTTGGGACTGTTCTCTTCAGGTATTCATAACCAAATGCCAACTCCTCAATAGAGCAAAATACAGTAGTGTCAGGTTTATACTTTGGTTACCCTCATGTTAAAATCCTTGGTCTATATTCCAATGAACAGAGATGTTGCAGATCCTCTGGGGAGAATCTTTCAGAAGTATAGGGCTGATTTCTGATCTTTCTTCTTTGGTTACAGCAGTAGAGGAAAACTAATTTTTTTATGTTTGAAAAGATAAAAGTGTTCATGTGTACAGTGGGGTATGTGAATCCGGGTAATATTATCATAATTATGATGCTTGGTATGAATCCTAAATATTGTTTTTTAAATATGCAACAGTAAATAAGATAACCAACATGAGTCAGTTAATAGCAGGAAGTGGTAAGAAATTATTGACTGTTGCAATGAAATTTCTTGTCCTCAGAGTAAAGAACTCCATATTTACCCTGTCCACACTCTATTTTTTTGCTTTTACATTCCATTTTACATACTTTTCCACATTCTCAGCTATCTTCAGGCCCAGCTCTCCATTTTCCATTTTTAAAGATCTTTCAAAGTTCATTCATTTCTCTACCTCTTGATTCAAGCCCTATGTAGAGAATAATTCATGTTAGCCCAGAGCATTGGAAGAAAAATTGATTTAGAGTCAGATAGAATTGATTTTGAATCATAGATTTATCCTTCATGGGTTGTGTGACATGAGGTAGGTTCAGGTATTTGCATTAACTCATAAATTCCTGGGCATTTTTGAGAATTCCAGAGTGTTTTTACATTCAAAATAGTCCTTCCTGTGTATTGCCTATCATGCATTATTTAAGAATGCAATCTGGGCTTTAAACAAAGTGTCATTTCTAGTCCCACAACTCTTTTGTCTTGCTGCTTTGATACATAATGTTCTGCTTCATTGTATTCTCCAATTCTCTCATTATTTCCCATTGCATGGAAACCAAGAGACCAAAGATTTCATTTGTTATTTTGTTTCCCCATTAACATACCATAACATGAAGACAAACAGGGGAAATTCAATCAATAGAAGACTGATCAAACTGAATCTCAGTTATTGCCATTCCTCATGTCATATGCCAATATCCTTTCCCACCAGACAGTGCATTATTTTTATTTATATATATTTTTTGTTTTTAAAGAAGATTTAGATTACATTAATGTTACATAAAAATATAAAGGATTCCCACATGCTCCAGCCCCTCCCCCTCCAACACTTTCTCTTATTAATGGCATCTTTCACTAGTGTGGTACATGTTACAACTGATAAACACATATTGAAGCATTGTTACTAACCATGGAATATAGTTTACATTATAGTTTACACTCTACCTTGCACAATTTTATGGGTTATGACAAAATGTGTAATGACCTATATCCTTCAATGGAGTGTCAGGCAGGACAATTCCAATGTCCCCAAAATGCCCCTTGTGTTCCACCTTGTATTAGTCAGACAAAGGGGTGCTGATGCAAAGCACCAGAACTCTGTCCACTTTTTTTTTTTTTTTAATTTTAATTTATTTTTCTTTATTAGAAAAGTTGAGGTTTTACAGAATAATCACACATAAAATACAGGATTCCCATATACCACCCTGTTATGAACACCTTGCATTGGTGTGGAACAATAAAAATGAAAGCTCATTTTTATAATTGTACTATTAACTATAGTCCATGGTTTAACTTAGGGTTCACTGTATTGTGCAGCTATACAGATTTTGTTTTTTATTTTAGTAACAAATATACAATCTACCATTTCTCCTTTTAGCCACATTCAGATATATAGTTCAGTGCTGTTAATTATGTTAAAAATGTTGTGCTACCATTACCACCATCCAATTACCAAAAAAATTCCAATATTCCAAATAAGGACCCTGTACATTTTAAGTCTTTACTTTCCATTCCCTATCCTCTGGTAGCCTATAGTCTTGATTCTGATGCTATGAGTTATTTATTATTAATTATTATTATTATTTCAAATCAGTGAAGTCATACAACAGTTGTCCTTTTGTGTCGGCTTATTTCATTTAACATAATGTCTTCAAGGTTCATCCATGTTGTCACCTGTATCGGGACTTCATTCTTTTTACAGAGGAAAAATATTCCATTCCACGTATATACCACATTTTATTTATCCATTCATCAGTTGATGGACAAAAGGGTTGCTTCCATCTTTTGGCAATTGTGAATAATGCTGCTATGAACACTTGGTGTGCAAATATCTGTTTGAGACCCTGCTTTCAATTCTCATGGGTATATACCTAAGAAGTGGGATTGTGAGGTCATATGTAATTCTATACTTAACTTTCGGAGGAACAGCCAAACTGCTTTCCATAATGGTTGTACGATTTTACATTGCCACCAGCAACAAGTGAGTGTTCCTATTTCTCCACATCCTCTCCAACATTTGTAATGTTGTTTTTTGTTTTTTTTTGGGGGGTGTGTGTGAAATGGTATCTCATTGTGGTTTTGACTTACATTTTCCCAATGATGTTAAGCATCTTTCATGTGCTTTCTGGTCATTAATATATCTTCTTTGGAGAGATGTCTGTTCAAGTCTTTTGCCCATTTTAAATTTTTTAAAAATCTTTTTGTTGTTCGGTTGAAAGATTTCTTTAAATATTCTGGATATTAAGCCTTTATTGGACATGTAGTTTCCAAATCTTTTCTCCCATTGTGTAAGTTGTCATTTATCTCTTTTCTTTTGTTGCTTCTGCTGTGGGTGTAAAGTCTGTCTAAGAAACCATTGCTTAACACATGGTCCTGAGGATGCTTCTACATTTTATTCTAGGAGTTTGATAGTCCTGGTTCTTATATTTAGGTGTATGATCCATT
>JAQZBX010052475.1:0-19120 GCA_029593785.1 Cabassous unicinctus
GGAAAAATTTCTTCATTAGGGTTTTTAGGGGATGTCTGCCTGAATCTTGAACACTATTTGTCCATATAAGCTAGTGAAGACCCTGAATATGACATCCTCCTTGTGTTAGGAAGAATAAGGCTTTAGCGGTTTCCACACAGACAGCAGCAATTTGTTCACACAAATTATTCACACATTGCTACATCCCAGCAGCTAGAGCCAAAGTGTGTCTGAGTCCCCAATGTAAAAAGAGTAAATTTACAGCAGACAAACTTTTACATACCCCATCACCTGATGACTCATAAAGAGGGAATTTGCTTTCCTGGTGAGATCCAAATAACAGAACAGTTCCTCAAGATGGGTCCTTAAAAAGCCACAGTTGCTTCCTTTACTAATAACCCAATCCATCATTTTTTTATTGCTAAGATTTGTACATTGTGAAAGAAAAAAGAAACACATAATTATAGCTTCAGATTTTGAGGAATTGAGATTTACAGGCTAGGAAAATGCAGCTGGGAAGTGAAAAAAAAATGGGGGAAAAACAGGTCTTGCTTCAAAGATTTTTTTTCCCCTTCATGAAAACAAATAGTTTCTTTCTAGCTCTGCTCAGAAGTGAGGCTGCTGTAACTGGCTCTTTCCTCAGAGTTGACTTGCTCCTAAATCTAGTTCTGAGGTAAAAAACAAACCTTTTATTTATTTATTTATTTTTACCCAGTGACATCAACTCAGAATGTGTGCTGTTCAGGCCTGATGTAAGCAAGTCTGGGAAGGCACAAAGTCACAAGGGATTATATTTACCTTCTCTACATACCATGATCCCGGCCAGAATGCTAAAACAAACATTTTCACTACTTTCTAAAGAAGGGATCTTCACTCTCAACTCCCCTCCCTCAAAGCACTTTACACAGTCTTACAAGGTAGGTTCATTTAGAAGGGCTAGCTGGAAAATAAAGGCCATGTTTCCATCAAGTCCCTGAGCTATTCCATACCTAGCAATATCTGGAGTTCCATAAAAAATGGCCCTACAGCACAGCCTCTAAGGCCTAGTATGGGATAAGTTAAATAACCCGAAAAAAGAAAAGAGGATAGGGAAGAAGGTTACAGAGAAACTACTCTTCAACTCAAGTTAAAAGCATCTTACTTCAAGTATCCTTTGCCTGTTTAGAAGTATAAGGGTAATTATGTATTAATTCTTTCCACTGGGAAAACCATTAGCCCTATCAACATTTCTATTCACCTATTCCATCATGTAAATATTACTTACACATGGAAATATTTTTATGAAAACATAAAATTTAGATATCAAGGTAAGCATAAATCCCTCCATACACATAAAAACATAGCTTGATGTTTAAAAAAAACTGTTCTCAAAATAAGCTTGCTTATTTCCATAATATCATGTATAAAAATTTCCATCCCCAAGATGTAGGCATCCAAATATTTATCACATGATGATCATCCATCTTCCTGCCTGAGGAGTCACCATGAGGTAAAAAATCAGCAAAACGAGTTAGTGGTAGAGATAGGAGCACTACTTATTTGGTTAACCATAGAACATGTTGGAAAGGGGCATGTATGGGGAAAGGGGGAAGTTGCAGCAAAAAGAGAATTTTGAAGTCTGCACTCAGAAGCCACTATTTTATGATCATAAGAAGTTTACTTGCTGATCTATCCCTCCTTTGAACTCCAGCATCATTTGAACAAGCCAAACATTTGTTGTTCTCTGAAGGTTTCAGGCACTTTTGTGTTATCTTGTATAAAATTGCAAATTCCTGAAAGACATGGAATGTTTCCCTACTTTTCAATATCCTCTATGCTGCCTGTGAAGTGGGCAGTAAACTCCTAGTAATAACATGTTCCTCTTCTAATACTTTTTGCACTTGTAAATGAAATTACATTCATCCTTGGTAGGGCTTTCCCAAACACAGTTAGCCCTGACATACCTCTAAGTCTTTCAATTGCTGATTGCTCATCAAGAATTTTACAAAGAATCCCAGTGATATTTTCCAGTATGGAAACAGGGTTCCATCTCCAAGGCAAATCCTCACATTGTTGGGAGGTGTAATAAAAAACACTGAACTATGAAACCACAGATTTACCTCAGAGTCATAGCTGTACCATTAACCAGTTGGGTGTTCATGGTAAATTACTGACCCTGAGTTTCCTCATCTGTAAAATGGTGGTGGTAAAGGGAAGTAATTAATACCTGCTGTTTTGAAAATCCAAATATAAGATATTATTTTCCCTCTACTCAATTCAATTCAACAGACATTCACTAAGAGATTCATACCATCCAACTGTGCCACCTACCGTAACAGCAGCGATAGAACCTAAACAGCAACGAATTAGCTTCTATAGGTTAGATCTTGCAAATTTGGTCCAATTATCTTGACAAAAACATATTATCAACAAACATTGATTGTCTACTTTGAGTAGGCTACAAAGAGGTACATAATTTCTGCTTATAACCAACTTACTTTTCACTATAGAACATTTATTTATTCAAAAATTATTTACTGAGCACATATTGTGTTCCAGTTCCTGTGCACTGGTGACATAATGGTGAAGAAGACTGACATGGACCCTGCCCTCTCATCCTCCTGAACATGGAGACTAGAGGCAGAAAAACAGATTCTTATCCTCCCAATAGGCTTTACAGAGGGAACATACCATTTACTTCATTCCCGGCCTGAATTGTGAACAATAAAAATCAAATTTACATGTAAAAACAATGGCATTCATGAAGCTTATATGTGGCCTGAACAGCTGGAACAACAGAAATCCTCAGTGGCCACACATCAATTCCTCAATTCCCCAGCTGGAAAATATGAAATGAAAATACAACCTCCAATAAGCCTGAATAAAGGACCATGGTCTTAACAACCCCAACATTCAATGGAGCTATGACCTTTCAAAATTTTAATGGGTTTTGACCAGGAGAAATAATACAAGACGGTTTTAGTGATACCTACATTACAGTCTTGCTTCTCTTGGGTATTTATTAAAGCTAATTCTCTTCGCTGATGGATGGAAACCAATTTAAAAGGTCCCTGATACTTTTCAAAAATCCCTCAAAAATTTTCTTTTCTTTTCTCTTTGCAGATATTTAGAGATATCCTTCAAATTAAAATAAAATGAAGAGTAAGCAAACTGATTACTATGACCAGGCCCCAAATCACCAGTTTTATTCTAATAACTCCAAGACTTTTCTCTTAACCTCCATAACTATCAGTCACTCTTTACTTTGTTTTGACTGCTACACTTTTCCCCCTCTCCAGCTCCATGATCCACTTTCTAAGCATCTTTGCTCAATCTCTTTTACCACACCACTAAAATTAGCTATGAAAGTTTTCTGTATGTCATAAAATGCTATAACAATGTTAGTGTTATTTTCATTTATTCAACAAAAATGTATTCAGTTTACTCCATGTTGGGGACACTAGGAATAAGGTCCTCACATCATCTTAAACAAACGGCTGCCATTTCCACCTAGACATCCAGCTGCTCCTTTGTGCTCCCTATGTCTTGTCACATTTCTATAAGTTGGGGTGCACCATGGTCCTCAAATCCCACAGCGAAAACACCCAAGCTTTCTTTCCATTCCATTTTACAAGATTTTAGTAAATGAAGACAATTGAATTAGTACTCAGGAGTCTTGGTTCCTAGTTCCAGTTGCCACATACCTGCAGCCAGAGACTCTGACTCAGCATCAGACTTCTCTAAGCCTCAGACTCTTCCTCTGTCCCAGACTTCTCCTCTGCCAAGTGAGATGATCTCTAATGTACACTACAGCTCTGCTAGTCTAGCAATCTATGATATTTTATCTAATTCCATCTTACCATGTGTAGTATTTCTTAACACATGTTCTACAGAACGCTGGTTCCACAGGATGTTAATAGGAATTACATGGGAAAAAAGTTTCTGTAGTAAGTTTAGCATCCTGTTTAGGAGTACAAGTTCTGGAACCAAACTGTTTGGGTTGAAATCTCACTTCTGTCCCTTACTAGCTGTGTGACTTTGAGCAAATTAGTTCATTTTTCAGTGCCTTGATTTTCCCTTCTGAAAAACAAATAAGGATGATCATAATACTTGTAAGGTTGTTGTAAGGATTAAACATGTCAATGTATATGAAGACTTAGAAGAGTGCGTGGTACACACAGGGGGCATTCAGCAAGTGGAAGCTACTATTACTGTCATGCTCACCATCATCACACAGTGTATTTGAAAAATACAGAAAAGATAAAACTTACAAGGTATCTGTACTGCAGAACTTTTCAGAAATTTTAATGTGCAACATTGCTTCCCTAGACAGGGCTACATTTCCCAAACAAATTTGATCTTAGAATCCTCCTCCTGGTACCCTCATCCCCAACAGGGTATATAAAAAGAATTGTGTTTAGTGGAATATATTTGGGAACCCCTACTCTAGACAACAGGTTAAGAGATCTAGGTTCTGTCTGTCCCTGCTACTAATTATATATGTGACCATGGGAAAAAATCTTTAATATCTCTGTGTGCCAGTCACCCTTATAAAAATGAGTGACTAGACCAATCATACTGGAGGTCCTTTGCTGTGCTGAAAATTCAAAGACACTATCATAAGCTCTCTTCTAGAACCATAGGAGCCTGCCTAATTTTTCCCATTTGATGAACTATATGAAGTGACTCACCTTTTTTATCACCCAAAGTCTTTCACAGAACAATTTTCAGCAACACTAGACCAGTTATAAGTTAAGCAACCTTGAGAAGTCATGGAAAATTAAAAATAAGAAATGTTCAGGAGAAAAACTCAAAGTCAGAGCAGTCAGGAACTACTTAAAAGTAGAGATAGCAGCTCATAGAGTTTAAAATGCCCTCAGATTTAACATAGTCTCACTGCCATCTTTTAGAGGGAATGGCATTGTGGCCAAGAAAAGGGAAGTATCTAGCCCCAAAACAGAAAGTTATTCATATGTTCTGCTACTTCACAAAGTGTGCTGGGGGAATATAATGAGAGATCTTTAATTCTCCATCCAGCACTACATTTATGAACATTTATAAACTCAATCCAGTTTAATGCTGGAAAATTGCTGGAGCGGTTCATTTGATGAAAATCACTATTCCTCCTGGTGTCTTGTTTGAGTGGGAAAAGTAGAGAGAGCAGAAATAGGAGTCAGAAAGGAGGTACTCTTTGCCAGTTGTGTGTGCATATGTGTCACTGTGTGTTTGCACACATGCATAAATGTATCTATATCTGTCTCTAATTTCCCCCACTTCACTAATGCAAATTCAGCTCAAGAAACCCAGCATTAGACAACATACAAGACCTTGCCCCATCAAGATGGCAGAGTAAGAAGCCCCAGGGCTCAATCCCCCCACAGATAGAACAAACAGGGAGAACTGGTAGAAACATTTTTCTCAAAGCTCCAGAAAACAGTTAAAAGATTGCCATGACAGGGCAGATGCCAAATCAAGAGAAAGGCAACTTAAAAAAGGAGTCAAGAGTAGAGACACGAACAGACATCTGCACGCCAATTTTCATTGAAGCATTATTCACGATTGCCGAAAGTTGGAAACAACCCAGGTGTCCATCAACTGATGAATGGATAAACAAATTGTGGCATATATATGCAATGGAATATTATGCAGCAGTAATAAGAAATGAAGTCATGAAGCATAGGACAACATGGATGAACCTGGAAGACATTATGTTGAGTGAAGCAAGCCAGACACAAAAGGACAAATATTGTATGATTGCACTATTGTGAACTAAATATACTGTGTAAACTCATAGAGTTAATAATTAGAATATAGGTCACCAAAATAGAAGGAGGGTAGAGAATGGAAAGCTGAGGGTTAATCTGTGCAGAATTGGTAAAAAGATTATTTGTAAATCTTTGGAAATGAATACAAATGGTTAAAGCATATGATGGTGTTTGTAACTAGCAGTGCTAGTGAGCGGGTATGACAGTGGTTGAAAAGGAAAGTCTAAGGTCATATATATTACTAGAAGGAAAGCTAAAAACTGTAACTTGGGACTGTTTAATATAGTAAAACCTCATGTAAAACACGAATATGGGTGATATTGTATATATAAGACTGATTTAACAAAATATAAATAAAAATATACTAGAAAGAAGGAAAAAGAATACCAGTTATGTATGGCAGTCGTGGCATAGAGAGACTGAGAGGTGATGAGTTTTGTTTGTGTGTTTGTTTTTTGTTTACTGTTATTATTGGAATAATGGAAGTACTCTGCGAGTGATTGGGGTGATGAATGCACAAATATGTGATGACACCAAATACCATTGATTGTACTCTTTGGATAGATTAATGCTTTACTAATATGTATAAATAAAATTGAAAACAAGGGAAAAAACAAGCAAACAAAAAGGAGTCTGATCTTGTGGTGCCCTTGCTGATCCCTCTTCTATCTCCTCACTGGCTTGGTATACAGCCAGCCTGTGCACTCTCAGTGCATTTCCCAGGTTCCATTTCCAGAGGTAGCAAAGTAACCTTCGTGAACATACTGGGAACTTGTAAGTCTGGGCCAATCTAGCTGGAGGCAGCTTGAGGACTGAACCAGAGCACTCATCTCAGGCTTGCTTTCCCAGACCTTGTCCTGCAGATAGAAGGCAGCTGACAAAGCTCTCCTATGGGAGAATAGGACTATATAGCACTGTAGGAGAATAGTCAAATCACAGCAGCCTGAGGCAAAAGCTTACTGGATGTGGGGCATACATTGCAGTGCCCAGGATCATGAGGAGACTGTTTTCTAAGGAATAGGGGACATTCATATCCATGCAAATTGAGGAATTTCTAAGGCTATGTGCACATGCCCAGGATAGGACACATGCACTGAAAGGACTGGGGAGGACACTACAATTTTCCTGGAGCTATTCTCTAAATCCATGGTATGGCTAAACTCTGTAGGAGAGCACACACATGGGCCAAACTGCAAAGACTGGGAAAATTGTTTTCTTTTATTCATTCTTTTGTTGTTGTTGTTGTTAGATCCTGGAATTCAGGGAAAGCTCTGTCATATGCTAGTTGGAAACAAGCTTACAGAACAGATGCCTCAGAGTCTAAATTCCAGATCTAACACATTAAAATATCAAAATATCCAGGTTTCAACAAAAGGTTACAAAATATACAAGGAAGGAGGAAGTGATGGCCCATACAAAGGAGAAGATTAAAGCATTAGAAACCATCAATGATGAAGTCCAGACATGGGACACACCAAATATTTTTTTAATGGTCCTAAATATGCTTAATGAGCTAAAGGAAAACCTGGACAAAGAACTAAAGGAGATCAGGAAAATTACAGAAAAACACAAATATCAAGAGAGAGGTAGAAATTAAGAAAATGAACAATTACTGCAAATATATTACAATATTACTGTCAACTACAATCCATAAATTACATGAGTTGTTTAGTTCTAAGGGACAAAAATAGGGGGGTATAAAGGGGTACAGTATTTTTCCTTTTGCAATAATGAAAATGTTTTAAAATTGACTGAGGTGATGACAGTACAACTTTATGATGAATATGAAAGCCACTGAGTGTACCCTTTGAATGGATTATACAAAGCATGGTACTGTATAGCACAATGAATCCTGTGGTGAAAGATGGACTATGGTTAACAGAACAAATATGAGAACATTCTCTCATAAACTATAGCAAGTATATAATACTAATACAGGGTGTTATTAACTGGGTGGTTTTGGGGGAAAATACACCAGATGTAAGACATTGGCTACAGTTAGTAGTAATGTTTTGATGATGTTCTTTCATAGTTTGTAACAATTGTTTCACAACAATGCAAGGTGTTGCTGGTGGGGTGATATATGGGAGCTCTGTATGATGATATGCATATTTATTTTGTAAGTTAAGAACTTTTACTATACACTTATTGTTTATGGATATTCATGTATGAATAATAAACTTCAATTTAAAGATTAAAAAAAGAAAAGGAACCAAACAGAGCTGAAGACCACCATAACAGAAATAAAATATTCCTTATAGGAGTTCATCAACAGACTGGAGGTGGCAGAAGAAAGAACCAGTGAACTTGAAGATAAGATCATTGAAATCACTCAGTCTGGATAGCGGAAAGAAGAAAGAATGTAGAAAAGTTAACAGAGACTGAGGAATCTGTGAGACAATATCAAGTGTATCAATATACACATTGTGGGAGTCCCAGAAGGAGAAGAAAGAAAGGTGCAGTAAGAATATTAGAGGAAATAATAGCTGAAAACATCCCCAAAATAATGAAAGACATGAATATGCACACCCAAGATGCCCAATGAATTCCAAACAGGATAAACATAAATAGACCACACTGCAACGTATTACAACCAAACTGTTGAATGTCAAAGATAGAGAGAACTCTGAAAGCAGCAAGAGAGAAGCAATGTGTCACATACAAGAGAGTCTCAGTAAGATTAAGTTGCAATTTTTCATTGGAAACCATAGAGACAAGAAGGCAGTGGGATGGTGTACTTAAAACACTGAAAGCAAAGTATTGCCAATGAATTCTATACACAGCAAACTTGTCTTTCAGAAATGAGGGTGAGATTAAGACATTAGCAGATAAACAAAAGCTGAGGGAGTTAGTTACCACTAGACTGGCCCTACTTGAGGTGCTAAAGAGAGTTCTGCCAGTTGAAAAGAAAGGACACTGGACAGCTGATTGAAGCCACATGAAGAAATAAAGATCTCCAGTTAGGGTAACAACTTGGGTAAATATAAATGCAAGTGCTATTGTATTTTTGGTTTGTAAGTCCACCTTTTTAGGTTCCTACAGGATCTAAAAGCCAAATGCACAAAATTTAATGATAAATCAGTAGTTTTGGACTCATAATATATAAATATGCAATTTGTGACTAGAACTACATAAAGGCGGGGGACGGAAGGGTATAGGAACATAATGTACACTATTGAAGTGAAGATGATATTAAAGCAAAGGAGATTGTTATAAATTTAGGATGTTAAACTTAAGTCCCCTGGTAACTCCAAAAAAATAAAGAAACATGCAAACTCATAGAGACTGAAATTAGAATACACATTACCAGGGCAGGGGTTGGGGAAATGGGGGATTTCGTGCATAATGGGTGGAGGGTTTCTGTTTGGGGATATGGGAAATTTCTAGTAATGGATGGTGGTGAGGGTCCTACAACATTGTGAATGTGATTCATACCACTTAATGGCATGCCTGGGAGTGGTTGAGATGGTAAAGTTTATGTTGTGTATATAGTCTCACAATTTAAAAAAAATAGAAGAAAGATTAACCAAAGAGACAATGACAATTAAATGGAATTTGTGATTCTGGACGAGGGCTAATAATGGAGGAGAAACAGCTTAAAAGGACATTATTACAATAGATGGAAAAATTGGAATACAGACAGTAAGCTTTATAAGCCAATGTTAAATTTTTTAATTTGAAACCTCACTTAAGATTGTCACATAAATGAATATCTTTGTTCTTAGGAAATGTATACGGCAGTATTAATTTTTCAAGGAGCATGATATATACAACCTATATTCAAAAGTTCAGAAAATAGATTGATAAACAGGCAGACAGAAGAATGGATAGATGGATAGTTGGATAGATAGAATGATAGATAGATGGATAGAGAGAAGGAATAATGAGGCAAATTTAGCAAACTGTTAAACTTGGTCAATCTGGGTATCTGGGGGTATGGTGTTATGTTGGGGTTCTCTGTAAGGAGTTTGTAGTATTTTTGCAACTGTCCTGTAAGTCTGAAATTATTTAAAAATAAAAAGTTTTATAAAAAGAAGTCCAACTTTTGAGAGGAAGTTCTGTTTGCTTAACGATAATAAAATGAAAGAACATCTTGGTCTAGAAAATTTGAAGATTCACAACTACTTGGGAATTCCCTGGCTCTTTGCTGCCCACTAGGCTCCTTACTTCCTCCTTCACTGGTTGTTTTTCCCCAGGCCCTACTGCTATGTGAAAAAGCTATTCCTTTCCTCTATACTAAGCACTGATTTGACATTCTGGTTCAGCCTTCTAACTAGCAAAGCAATCTTTCTTTAAAACATGGATGCTAATAGCACTCATCTAATAGAGTGGTTGTAAGGTTTAGATGAGTTAGTGCATGTTAATGGACTAAAAGCAGCGCCTGGAACATGGACGTTGGCTCATGATTCAATTAATGCTGACCATTGGCTTCCCTCACAGCTCACAGTGCTGATGGTATATAAATTAGCATTATATTCTGGAGGGTCATTTTTCCATAAAAATCACAAGTTTTTAAAATGTGAATTACATTTCTGGAAATTTCTCTTATTAAAATAAATCAATAATGAAAATAAGCAAACTAATGTGCACAGATAACTGAGAGAGACTGAAGGACATATACCAAAATGTTAACGGATGTCATTTCTGATGTGAAGGAGAGGGGATTATAATAGGTAAAGCGTAAATTAGCACTCTCTTATGGAGGGTCAAAATTGATCTCTATCCTAATGATTTCTTTGTAACAATTCATTGTTCTGGGGGCAAATGATAGAGAAATCACTCTGTAAGTCTGTGTCCTGTTTATTGCAATGAAATTCTTTTAAGCATTCTAGTCATTCTTTATGCCTTTCTGTCTTTCTTTAAAAGGAGGGTAAGGGCATAGAGAATAAAGAACACAGTGCTGAAAAATAACTATATCAAGCCACATGACACAGACCAAAGCATTCCAAACAAATATCCATACAGATGAATATTTCATCATGATTAGAGACTCTCTCCCAGCATTCATCCCTTTCTTCCCCTCCCCCAACCTGCTTCCTGGGTAAGTTAATATCCCAGTTTCAGCATTAACTCTCCTAGCTATGGTCAGGTTGTGTCACAACCCTGGTTTATTCAAACACAGTTTTTATTTATTTATTATTGAATTACTGTCTGATAAGGAAGACCACCGCATGTATGCAGCACCATAAAAATTCTGCAGAGTGTCAGCTTCCCCAGTCCATTGTGTCCTTCAGACAGCAGTGACAAATGGAGCAGTCTGTGGAGAGCTCCTCCTGGTGACATGAGTTAGCTCGCCAACTAGGGCTCATTACAAAACCTGGACCATTGCATTGGGCTGGAACAGAAGGCAATTTTCAATTCATTTATAACTCATGCCATTCATTTGTTTAACCTCAGCTCTTAGTGGGATGGCTTTGCAAACATAAAATGCTCGTGGCTATATAAATTAGTGACTGTAAAAGATAAGCTTACAGCCAGAGCATTTCAGATATTTTAGTTTTGTGTATTTATGTGCTTTTAATTGCAATGAGAAATGGTCCCTTTTTTATTTGAAATTAACATGCAGAGATTTAGATTATTGAAGTCATATACCAAAGTCATGTTGCAATTCACAACGCATATTTTCCCGTGTATTCACTATTTTGATATTTAGTAAATAATAAGAGAATGCAACTTGAGTAGTGATTTTCTCTCACACTTCATTCCAGAAATCAACAGTCTAGGTATCAATTGGTATTCCCTCTTTCAAATGCTTTCTTAAGCAGGCAAATAACAAAGGCATATATTTATAAGCTAGAAACTAAAACTGTCCCAATAACAGGGTATAACAATTAGCAAACACATTAATTAGAGTCAAATTTGTAATCCTAATATTAAGAATTTCCCTTGTTACAGTGAGATTGGAAAGGATATCTAAAGAAGGGCTGGGAAGGGAGTAGACCTTTATGGAGCCACCTACTATGTGCCACGTGTATTTACATACATTGTCTCATTTAATTACCATAATAGTGTAAAGAAACTACTATTACCCTTATTTTACATGGGAGAAAACTGAAACCCTAAAGAGTTACCTACTTTGCCTTATGAGGCACCACACTATCAGGGTCACAAATCAAACTCAGGTTTGTCTAACATTAAGACCCCAGGCTCTTTCCAAAATTGTAAACGATGATGAGGACAATGACAGTGATGATGGCAATGATAGTAATATACATTACTAGCCCATACACTTGACTTTCATTATTAAAGTAGGGCCTATAAATTTAGAGGTCTCACTTGCCTAGAGAAAAATAACAGGCTGAGTGAAAACTCCTGGTGATCTTTATCCCCAAACCACAATAAGTCAATATACCACAAAACCTCAAACATTCAGAACCCAATGAACCAGCATCATCAAATAACTGCTATTTTCCCCACTATCTGCTTTTAGGAGATAGTAACCTTTTTTCAAAAGCAAAGAGGACAGGAATAAGTTGCATATAATTGAGCTGAATCAAGTGCTCCGATTTGCTACTATTATCAAATAACTGCTATTTTTCCCACAACCTGCCTTTAGGAGAAAGTAACTTTCTCAGCAAAGAGGACAGGAACACTTTACATATAACTGATGCTGAATCAATTGCTCTGATTTGCTATTGTGTATGAAAACTCTGAAAGAAACTCTCAGAGAAAAGCTCTAGGCTTTATCCACATCTTTTTCCCTAGAGACAGGCTGATCTTACAGATGCTTGACAAAGCTACTTGCCAAAACAGAACTTGCCGAAACAAAATGCAGAAATGGGGCTGGGGTCTTCATCTCCTAGGCCAAGGATTGGTTGTACATCTAGGTCGAGCAGACTACTGCCTACCTGTCATAATTTCAGATCTACCAAGCAAGGAATGATATCTAGGTTTTCCTTCCATGCAAATTACCCTGAACTGAAAGTGTATGCCCCAAATTATACAAATACCCTAACTGGTTGAATGCTTTGATCATTCCTTCAGGCTCATATAATACTCCTTCTTTCCCAAGCTCATTCCATCTGGTTTCACCACAGTCTCTTTCTCCTTGTCACAGCCATCTACTTATTTCTGGTCACTTCCAAGATTCTTTGAGGACCATGACATCTGGATGATGGATCTCCTTTCCACCTTGGGGCAGTTTTAGAATAGTTTCTTTTATGTGCATATACCACATTCTTTTACCCATTCATCAGATGATGCACACTTGTGTTGTTTCCATCTTTTGGCAGTTTTAAATAATGCTGCTATGAACAATGGCATGCAAATGTCTGTACACATCCCAGTTTTCAGTTCTTCTGGGTATATTCCTAGTAGAACAATTGCCGGATCATATGGCAGTTCTATATTTAGCTTCCTGAGGAATCACCAAACTGTATTCCCCAGAGGCTGCATCATTCGACATTCCCCACCAACAATGAAGGAGTGTTCCTATTTCTTCACATCCTCTCCAACACCTCTAGTGTTCTGATTTTTTAAAAAATAATGGCCTTTCTATGAAGTGTGAAGTGATATCTCATTGTAGTTTTGATTTGCATTTCCCTAATAGCTCCTGATAGTGAACATTTTTTCATGTGCTTTTTTTGCCATTTGTATTTCCTCTTGAGAAAAATATCCATTTAAGTCTTTTGCTATTTTTCAATTGCATTGATTGCCCTTTTGTTGTGTAGTTAAATCTTTGATTTTAGCTCCTTTTTTTTTTTAATGCAAGCATTGAGGGCTATAAATTTCCCTCTCAGTACTGCCTTTGCTACATCCCCTTGGTTTTGATATATTCTGCATATGCCTCATTTTTTAAAGCTCTCTAGTTGATTATAATATGCACTCAAAAGTTTGAGAACAACTGTTCTAGATTCACAGTTTCTTGAGATACTCAACTCAATGACCTTCCCCTCTGCTTCACCCAATCTCCCTCCATAAATCTTCTACAGAATCATTAGGAATCATTCAATCTTTAAATTTTAAATGTAAGCCTGCAATTTTCCAACCAAAATCTCGCAGCACTCTAGTTCTCTCACTACCTTAACTCCCCCTCTCACCTGCTCTTCATTCTTGAGATCTTCAGATTCACTGATTCATCACTTCTATCATGCTTTGGCCAATACCTTCAACCTCCTTGGTTCTCTTGTTTGGTGATACAAAGAAAAGTAAAGCATGGCCTATGACCTCCAGAAGTACATAGTCTCAGGGGTGGGGGGCAGAAATGTAAACAAATTATCACAATACAGCATGAGAAGTCTCACCCTCTTAGAGCAGTCTTTCCTGTATGATAGTACCCACTTTCTTTCCTCAGCACCTCACCTTGCTTTATTTTTTTTCACATCACTTTCAACACAGGACACTCTATTCTATATCCAAGTATTTATTGGTTTATTTTTAGATAGCTCCATGCTAGAAGGTAAAATCCAAGGGGGAGGGACTTTGTTTTGTTCACTGCTCTTTTGCAAGTTCAGTGCCTGGCAGGAAGTGGATACTTATTAAATTGTTTTTAAATGAATGAGCCAAATGAATGCATGCTATGATAGAGCTATACAAAGGAAGTGAAAAGAGGAAGGAGGACCTAAATAACCTAGTGATGTAGGAGTGCCTGTGTATGTATATGTGTGTGTATGTGTAAGAGAGAGAGACAATTCTTACTCATCCTTTGAGACAATATAAGTTACATAATTTTCCCTAGGCCATGTTAAGTGCCTCACCTCTGGGTTTCCAAAGCACCATATATATGCTTCTAATTTTACACTATTTTTCTTGACATTTCATTTGACTCTATTTCTTTTCCCCACCATATCTGATATCTACAAGAGTAGGCACTGTGTTTTTTTAATCTATATCCTCAACCTTTAGCATAGTGGCAATCATAAAACAATGCTCAATAAATGTTTGTTGCCTGAATATAATGAACAGATGAATTGGTTATTTTAGAAACATTGGTAGTCCAGGAGTGATCAAATTTTAAGCTTTTATCAGTCCTAGATTCTACATGTTCTAACCTGAGGTCTTGGGCATGCCTCTTTGCCTCTCAAAGCCTTTGTTTCCACCATCCTCACAGAGGTACTATAGGGACTAAGTGAGATAATATATAGACATATAATATATGTGGATTAACTGGCATAGCATCTGGCATACAGTATGTTTTAACTAAATATAGCTTCTATTATTAGAAGCCATTTTCATGAGTGGGACTGAAGCATTTTGGAATAACTTTTGATTGAGTGACAGGCAGAGGACATGAGATCGCCACATAGCTTAGTGAGGCACTTCTGAAAGTGGCCAAAGTCCTGGGAGATCAATGAGGCGATGCACCTCTGGCACACCCAAATCTAGGCACCACAGTTACTGATGCCTTAACAGAGGAGCACTGTGGACTTAAAAATGGCAAGGGCATATGGCGACTGTCAAAAGGAAAAACAAAAAAGAAAAGTAGCTTAGGGTTGTCAATGACCTTGAACTAGGCCATCTAATTGTGGATGAAAGACTAAGAAAATGGTATTTCATTAAGGAATTAACTTGTCAAGTGCAGTATTAATGGGCTGCCTCCAAAGAGCAGATGTCAAAGTGAATGCTCCCTCCTCCTGGTGGATTCGAAGTAGAGACATCATAGCGCATTTTGATGAAGAGCTGAACCAGTCAGGGCCACAAATAAAATGCTCAAGAATCCCAAGTGACAAATCATACTAAGCAACATGGAGCCATTCATGATATTTGCTTCTGCAAACCAAGCAAAGCTCTCTCTGAGAGAATATCAAGCCAGCTTCTGAGTAGTATGCTTTGCCAGAATCACTGCTTAGGTTCATCTTTCCTTTTGAAAGAGATAAGAGGTAAGTGCTACAGCAGCTGTAACAAGGTAGAACTGCTGAGCTATAAGAATAGTTACCTTGTAAAGTCAATGGCATTCAAAATGCTAACAGTGAGTATTGGCTAGGAGGAGAAAAAAAGAGTAAGAACTGTGAACTTAAGGCAAATGCAAAGTCAGAACATTGGAGGCAGAAGGAAGAAGAATCTCAATGAGGAGGGAGAAGATATACAGCACTATTTTCAAAACACAACCGTTATACAGTAATTGAAATAATCCAGACATCTCCCCTCCCTCTCCCAGAGAAAGCACCAACACAGGCTTAATTAATGAAAGGGTGCTGTACCTGACAGTTATAATTATAATAGAACTGATTTGTCATATGATTTGCTTTTTATATTTCCTGCTAGCTATTTCCTGATTTTTTTCAAGTCTAAACTACTTACCACTTCAAGAAAAAGAGATAAGCCTTAAAAGCCAGAGCATCTCTTCCACTTCCATCACAGTGCAAGATATAAAACAGATATTCAAGAAATAGGTTGTCTTGTTAACATAAATGTTGACTTGTCATTTTTGCATCTTCTTCTTTTTCACAATTTCTCCTTCTGCCTTTTCTCTGGTTACTGCTAGCTCTTCTGATGGCCTTCAAGGATAAGAAGTTTCAGAACACAATTAGAAAGTTTAGAGATGTCTAATAAATAAAAATGTCAAAGAAGACACAAAAAGAAGTACTAGACAAGTCCAGAGTGAAAAAAGAAGAGATGACTCAATGCCCCAGTACATGTACGTCAAGGGAAGGTACAGTGTTTAAAGAGGAGACACAGAGAGAGAGAGAGATTGAAAGATCGAGAAACAAATGAAGGATTATGTGTGGATAATCCAAAGTTAGCTAGTCTATGTTCTCCTCAGAAACTTCCACTGTCATTAAAAATTCATTGAACATGTTTCACAATCTTTCTAGCCATTTCATCATCACTACAACTCTGCAAGGCAAGCCCCATTATTATATCTATTATATGAATGCAGACACTGGCAATAGTGTCTGTCCCATCTGTCTTTACTTCACATTCACACTGCCTCAGGAGAGTGGAAATGATTGAAAAAAGAGAAATGGCATTAATATCAGATATTACCTACCTCAGAACGCAAGCTGTAGAAGAAAATACCGCCTTCATCCCTCTTAATTCCAACTATGTCTCTCTCGAGATAAAATCATTCAATAAATGCTGAACAAACCCATTACAATACAGCCCACTACTTCATGAAACTAAAGGTACCACAACTGAAAACACATCCTGTGAAATATACTTAATATAAGATTATGCAGTTAAGTTAACCCAGGAAGTACATGTGCATCTTGCCACCCAATTTCAGCTTGAAATTCCATTTTAAATAAAATTCACCCTCTTGTAACTAAAATGGGGATTAGGCAAGATTCCTAGGAATGACTGGCAGTTGGAGGGAGGGGGAAAGACAGTAAATAGAGTGGATTTAGAACTTGGATCATTATTGCAATATCAAAGTATCAACTAGCATTTGTCATTTACGGGGTTAACCTTTCAAAATCTTTTCAAAACCGGCCAGAACTGGTTGGAATGTTTCTAATACAATTGCCCATCCTTGCCAAGAAATAGTCCCATTAAATGAAAGGGGATAAAATTTGCTGGTTGTAGCATGTTTTCTTCTGAGCAGATTAAGAGCTGTTCAATAGAAGTATAATAGAATGTGTAAATCTAGTATGACTTGGGAGCAGTGTATCTGATATTGAAGATACAGAGCTGTCATAGTGGAGATGACCTGTACATTGAGCAGTAGAATTTTCGGTAGAGATAATGCATCTTCTGACAGCATTTGAGCAATAAAAACAGATTTAAGCCAAAATAAAACACCCAACACTCCATAAAAACAGCCAACAGCAGCCATCTTTTCAGCATAAGTTAAAAATTCAATAAAGATCATTGCCAATTAAACAGGCAGCCTTGACATTTAAGCTGTAGTGCGATAAGTAAAAATGAATTATGAAATTGGCTTTGTGACAGGGAAGCATATGAGCATAATACCTTCTGGTCCCAGTGGGTTAAGAAAAGACTTGGTTGACTGGTTTATAGAGATAAACCTGGACAACTGGTTAGGCTTAACCATCTAGTGATTGGTCACTTTCAGTGTTCTGTTTCCAGAGAAAACACTTCCCACTGACTTTGAAGAAGACTTTGAAGAAGATATCTAAGACACTCTCCCAGAGGTTCTGGAGAGGGATAGTTTTCAAATCTATCATCTCCACATTTCTCCTGATATCAGATTAAATAACTCACCTACCCACTCACCCTCTCACTTCTACACTCAAATGTGAACTCACACAAACACTTTCTGCTGTTTCCATGTTAATTTTCTGTTTTCCCACTCAATCTAGTTTCTTGGGTAGATTTAAAATATTATCCTAAAGAAGCATTAGTACTTGCATTAATCCGTGGAGCAACTTTTCATTCTCAAATCCCAGAATAAAAATTTCCTGAAGGAATCCCAGAAAAGGCTACTACTACCACCATTAAAACCTCTTTACCGCATACTCTTCTGTGAAGTGAAGAACTCTCTTCAATGAATCTATAGTGTCTGGTTTCTATGGGAGAGCATCTATGTTCAATTCATATTTGTAGCTTACACATGGTTGCTATAAATCATGGAACCAATTTCTGACCCTCTACTTCAACAAGAGCCAACCCATATACTCACAAACACTGAGACACAGAAATGAGGAAATCTGAGAATGATTTAGAAGCATTACCAACATTGGAGGGGCCAAGTTCTCCTTTCCAACAGAGAATGATTCTTAACAAAGAAAATATTGAGTTCATGCATATTTCCAAGAATAAAAAGTATAAAGAAAGAGATTAACTTGATGGTTAAAGTTGTCAATATTACAAGAGAAGAACAACTGAAAAATGACTGCAGAGAGAGCAAAGGTTTGACTATGACATAAATACTGAGATAATCAATGTCTCACGAACAGAACTTCTCAAGAAGAGCTATAAAACTCTGCGAACATTAGAATGAATGTTTAAGTCAACACAGTTGCTTTATAAAGCTTTCCATCCCTGGACCTTTACTTCAACAAAATCCCAGATTTCTGACTTTAAGGTTGTTCTTTTCTCAAGCGGAGAGAGTCTCCTATTGATGCCCTCTACGTAACTTGGTATATTCTGGAAGGGGGAATGGTGATGAAAAACATCAGCCGTTATAGTTATATAGTAGACTGCCGGATGCCCCTTGAATGTTTTTCTCTCGTTTTTCCCCCTTAAAATGGAACTTTACCACAGTTCTGGCTAGATACATATCCAGCTTCCCCAGGTGGGGCTATGTGACCAGCCAATGGGATATGAACAGAAGTGGTGTGTGCATCTTCTCCGTTACATCCTTAGAAATGAGAATACTTGACCGCTACACCTTTTCTTTCCTCCTTATCATGGTCTGGAATGCAGAGGCAACAGTGATCCACGCTCGACTATGCAGATGAGGGGTAGTTCTAGGGCAGGTTGGAACAATAAAATAGAAGGAATCTTGGTCCTTAAGCAATTCCATGGAGGAAAGCTGCTCCACCCAGCCTATA
>JAQZBX010052476.1:0-19123 GCA_029593785.1 Cabassous unicinctus
GCACGGGCCGGCCTGCTCTCACAAGGAGGCCCCGGGAAGCGAACCCGGGGCCTCCCGCATGGTAAACGGGGGCTCTATCGATGGAGCCACACCCGCTTCCTGCTGTGAGGTCTTGCAGCATCAGCCTACCGCGCCGCGCGGGCCGGCTGGCCTGCCCTCACAAGGAGGCCCTGGGAAGTGAACCCGGGGCCTCCCATATGGTAAACGGGAGCTCTATCCATTGAGCCACACCCGCTTCCCCAAGGTTGGCATACTTTTTAATCCTTCTCCACTATTAGGGTTTAGGTCTTTGTGGTTCCAAAGCAAATTTGAGGAGTGGTTTTTTAGGGTCCAGTACCTTGACAGACTTTATGCTTTTACTCTGTACCTTAAGCCCCCAATTTCTATATTATTTAGGGTAACTTTAGCATCTCTGATAAAACTCCCAAATTTCAGGGCCCTTACATGTTAAAATTTATTTCTCATTCATGTAACATTCACTTTGGCTGCTTGTCATCAACGGTCAGCTTTCCTCTGTGTGGTGATTCAGTAGCCCAGGCTCTTTACAGTGTATGATTCTGCCATTCCTTTGGTTGTCAGCATCTTCTAGGGCTTCTTCTCCCTCTCTGTCCACCTGGCAGGTGGAGGAGTGTAGAATTGAGGAGGCATACGTGTGTCTCAGCCCCACTGGCCTGAAGGTGATGTGTATCATAGTCGTGCATACTCCCAGCCATAACTCTTTACTGGGAAGGGGAGCCTGGCTTTTTGGTAGACAGCCATCTCTGCCTCAGTCCTTCCCCTTGGTCCTGAAGCATGCATGCACATCCTCCTTTAACAACCATAATGCACTTACTGCTCCCAGTCACTTCCAATTATTACATCTTTCACAAAGAGAAAGATTTCTGGTGTTATGCAGCAGCCTTTATCAAATCCAGATGTGTCTCCTTGAGATTTGGTGACTGAACTAATGCACAGATTATCTCTGCTTACACTATACAGTAGTGGAGCTGAACCAGAGGGGGCGAATGGAAGATGAACATTAGAAGCAAGAATGACACAAGCAAGTATTATGAAGGTGTTTGTAAATATCCTTTAGCTAAAGACCACTAGGAACACCCCTGTAGTTGAACAAGTTGGGGAACCATGGGGCATAACAATAAGAGGGTGTTATAACCTAATACAAGATTTTGGCTTGGTTGGGTGATTTTGGGGAGGGTCCAAGAAAACATGGGTTCGCTCCAGATTGGGTGCTGTTGTGAAGCAAGGACAATTTTATGATTTCATATCTCAGTAAGCTTGCCTATAGGGAAGGCAGACTAGAATAAAGCTGTGGCATAGATGACTGCATTTTTTTCCCCCAACCCTTCCAGTTCTTCCCCCCTCCAGTTGCAGCAGCATCCCACTTCTAAATAGTTGAAAGGCTAGCCTGGGGAAATGATTGTTTGCTAACTTGTGACTGATCAGTAAGTCTTGTACCATAAATGCTTGACCTCTTCTCCTAGAAACCTGTAAGAATCTGTTCCGTTGAGTACGTTCATATCAATAGATCTCTCACATAGTTACTGTAAGTATGTAACTTCTTCCTTACTGAGAAACGTTGTAAAGGTTATCTGTCAAAACACTGCATTCTTTAGAAGTCCTGTTGCCCCTGTTACCTTCTCTATCTGCATGTGAACATACATTATAAAAGACCCCTCTTGTTTGCAGTGAGATGCGGAAGATCAAGCTCGAAACTATTGTCTCTCCTCCCACCACCGAGGATAAGGACCCCAGGTTAGCCCCTGATAAACGCTCATTTATGGGGAGCAGGTGTAGCTCAGTGGTTGAGCATGTGCTTCCCATGTACGAGGTCCCAGGTTCAATCCCCAGTACCTCCTAAAACAAAACAAAACAAAACAAAACACCCACTCATTTACTTGCCAAGCCTGACTTGTCTGAGTTGTTCTTTGGTCTGACGTATCTCTTTCAGTTCAGAGGGAAGCTGTTGTTTTACACACCTCCTCACTATACTCAGAACAGAAGCTGAAGCTGTGATTGGTAAAGAAGCAGTGGTTGCTCATTAGGTGGGAGAGGAGGATGTTTGGTATTTTGTGGCTTGGGTGAGGTTTGTGCTTTATGTTCAGACATAATTATGGAGTGGTCCTGTTTTTGTCTTGACCCATCAGTGGCCTTCTCTGATCTGATGGTGATGCTCTGTGAAACTCTTTATGTTCAGTAGGAGAACACCAAGGCCTATCTGTGCATGCCAGGCTAGTCCCTGGATGTCAGGGGCTGCTTTTCTCTTTCTTCCCTCCTATCCTGGGAGTGGGGGCAGGAAGAACTCCATGATCTGTTGTTCTCCAGGACTCCTTGTCCTGTTCCTGGGAGGTTCTCCTTGTCCTTTGTCTTCCATGGACACATCTGGTGTGCGTGTTGGAAAAATGTCTTCTTTATTGTGGGTCATGATGTGTGTGTGTATGCGCGTGTGCACAGATTGCATAGCTTGCTTCCAGCTTTTGGAAGTTTGGAAGCCTGAGAGTTGTTTTTATGGTCACTTACTTTGTTTTAGGCTCATGGTTTCTTTGGCAATACAATTCCCCCAAATTTTAGTAGGCTTCTGATATGTTTGCTTCCAGGCAGTTCCACGTGTCAGTAACTACACCAGAGTTCTTTCTTAGTCACAATCTTTAAGCCTATGTCATATCTTTGCTTTCTCTTTCTACTCAGGCTAACTCAAATATCTAAAACAATAGGCATGAATGTAGTTGGGAAAGAAACCCCTCTTATTTGATCTGTGTGTACAGCTGAGCCGACTCTTTAATTGAGAAGTCATCATGGGCCTTTTCTGCTCGGAACTGTTTTCAGCTTCATATCTTACACTTGGGGTGCAAAAAGAGGTGGCTTTCTCCACTTGGTGAGGCCCACATTTCTGACTCTCTCTATGTGCTTTCTTTTTACTCTCAAGTCAGCCAGTTTCTGCCTAAGCTCATCTTTTTCTGTGATGCCTGACTAAGCAAAGCAGGTAACAATCACCCAGATTCCCTTTTCACCTCTCCCTCTTGAGCTATAGGCTGGGAATGCATATGGTGTGCCTTTGTGGTGATCGTGGGTAACAGTTTCACCATATGCTTTGCAATTGCATAAAATAGGTCTTCTATATTTCCAGCTGCCTGATTATAGCTTTTGTTATGATCTCTTCAAAGAATCAATTTCTGTAGTAATTAAACTCTGTTGAAATATGTATTTAATGATGATTAATTAAAATGAGGAAAATTATCTGATCTAAAATCTTTCTTTGGAATTATTTGACCCATTTTATTTATTTATTTATTTATTTATTTTAAAGATTTATTTTATTTACTTATTTATTTATCCCCCCCTTGCTGCTTGTGTTTGCTGTGTCCATTCGCTGTGTGTCTTTTTCTGTGTCTGCTTATCTCCCCGTTGCTGTGAGGTCCTGCTGCATCAGCCCACCGCGCCGTGCAGGCCGGCCTGCTCTCACAAGGAGGCCCCGGGAAGCGAACCCGGGGCCTTCCACATGGCAAACGGGGCCTCTATCGATTGAGCCACACCCGCTTCCTGCTGTGAGGTCTTGCTGCATCAGCCTACCCCGCTGCGCGGGCTGGCTGGCCTGCCCTCACAAGGAGCCCCCGGGAAGCGAACCGGGGGCCTCCCATATGGTAAACGGGAGCTCTATCGATTGAGCCACACCCGCTTCCCATTGACCCATTTTAAATCTCTCTTTGTTTCTCCACTGCTTGGAAAAGAAACTATATTTATGTCCATTTTCTAGGCAGACATAACAAAGATATGGCATCTTAGTTCATCTTTTTGTTTTTAGCTAACTGTATTTGCATTGGAAAATTAAGGTTTTTCTGCTTTCTTACAAGAAATAGATAAAGATATTTCACATTTTTTGGGGGGGGAATAAAGTGGAATATAAGTAAGAAAATAGAATTGATGGAGAAAACAATTTTGAATCCAGGTTGCAGTGATGTAGATGTGCAGAGGCATCTCAACCTTGGCCTGTCCTTTGATATAAGTCTGTTTTTGCTTTGAGAAAAGGGAGTGAGAGTACCTGATCTGCGTTTCTCATGGAGTTATGGAGGTGAAATGAAATAATTGACATGCAAACGCTTAAAATAGTAAAGCCTTCTGGTAGATAAGGCATTATCTCATCCTGAAGTACTTTGGTGGGATAAATAATTTATTAAGCACACTAAGTTCATCTTCGGAGGCTAAGTGCACCTACTACAAGGTTCTCAAGCCAACACTGACAACTTATGACACTGTAATGATAAGAGGTCAAGCAAGCACATCTATCTATGATTTTTTTTTTTTTTTACTAAATTGAATCCTTTCCCAGAGAAGTTCTGAGTTCTATTCATAATTATTCTTAAATAAATAAGAAATATTCCAAAGTGGTGATCATTCATAGAGAATGCAGTTTACAGCTATTTGCAGTATGACACAGTTAATAATATTCCATAAAGTGTAGTGTCCTAGACCGGTATGTGAGCTTTCATGGGATTTCAAACATAGGAAATTTTGTAATAGAACTGTTTCTTACTAATGTCTTCCATAACACATTTTGATTAAATTATCACTGAATTTTCTTCACTTGCTTAATTATTTCATTAATTAAACAGATAATAAGGAAGTAGATTAATTTGCTTACTGAAGAATTTTTAATCTTGAGGTAGCCATACTTTGTCTACCTGGAAAACTGAAAATTTTGGTTTAATGATCTTTTCAAGGCTAATTCATGTGTTAGCCATGTGACTTAGCACTGAGGCTGATATTAAGAGAAGATGTTAATAGCTTGCTTTTTTATGAGCACTTTGGAGTAAGATGTGGAACACTGGTTACCACAGCGGTGTGTGACTCATGCTTTGGCCGCCTCTCTTCCCTACATCCTGAAACTGGACCCCAGCCCCACATAGCCTTCTTCTCCAGGGTCATTTGGACCTCCACAGGGGCCCCTTGCTATTGGATGAGTCACCACATGGTGCCCATTATTTCTGCTTATCTTGCTCTGCACTCTACTGCGTCTTTCAAGCACAGCCACCACTGCTTCTGGGCCGATGGCGATGCTGCCCAGGGTTCTATGGCAAGGTCCCATAGGACTCTATTCCAGCTAGAGAATTGAGCACTGTTGATGCGAGGCCCTGTGTTTCCTGTGACATCCTGAGGCTTGTTTCTCACTCTTAGTCCCCCTTTCTTTAGGCCCAGAAGTAAGTCTATGGGACCAGTGGGGGTGAGGCTAGTGCAGTGAGCATATAGCACGGTGCATCAGAATCTTTCCTCCTCCTCTGTGTGACTCCTGATCCTAGTTCCTGGGCCAGGCTTGTCTGCCCCATGTTCCACTGAGTCAGGAACAGATCTTGCTCAGGCGGCATGCCCCTGTGGACAGGCCCAAGCCCTGGTCCTGGGCACAGGTAGCCTCAAGCCAGGTGCCACCTAAGTTATAATAAGGCCTCAAAGTTATTACTTGTGCACCCATTAGGACAAGAATTGGATTGGAACATTGAGCTGGAAGGGAACCTACAAATCCCTACTGAACAGAAGAGTAAAATGAGACCAAGAAAGGGCAATGATACCTAAAGCAGTCATTACGGCTCTCTGAACACCTGATATGGGTCAGACTCTGTGCTAGGTGCTTTATGCATGTTGCATAACTAGCGATTGGCAGAATTGGGATACAAACCCTTTTCTTACCTCTCTATCACCCGTAGTAAGCCCATAAAACCTCATGGAATCTGAGGGCCCTTAGGGGTCCCTGAGACCCTTTCAGGAGGTTTGTGAAATCAAAACTATTTTCATAATGATACTGTGTTCTCATTTGGACTGATGGTACAAAAACGATGGGTAAAACTGCTGGCACTTTCACACCAGTCAAGGCAGTGGCACCAATTGTACTAATAGTCAATATATTCTTCACTGCTACACGCTGACTTTATAAAAAGCCAGCATCATTTGAGAATGTTCTTCATAAAGCAGTAAAAATTATTCTTTTAAATCTTGACCCTTAAGTGCATGTCTTTTTAATAATCTGTGTGATGAAATTGGAAGTTCTTATAATGCACTTCTGCATATTGAAATTCAGTTGTCTCGAAGAAAAGCACTTGTGTGATTTTTGAGTTGGGAACCCAACTACCTCTTTTCCCAGAAAACTGTTTTTACTTTAAAGAACACCTGACAGATAAAACCGTGGTTATTCAGACTTCTGTTTTTGGCAGACAATGTCTCAAAATTGAACTAAGTGAGCCTGTCATTTCAAAACCACCTGTATTTGTTGCACATGATAAAATTAAAGTTTCAAGCAAAAATTAGAATTTTAGAAAACTTTGTCTGCCATGGTGGGCTAGCTTGACAGCTTCCCAATATTTAAAATTTTTTCTTATGAAATCAGTGGTAATATTATATTAACAAATGTGATTTTTTCAGATTATATATTGAAATGTGTTAAAGATCTGCATAATTCAGTGAACGAGTACTTTCCACATGACTAATGCATAATGTTTCAAAAATCAGGCATGGATAAAATATCTGTTCAAAGTGCAAGATTGATAGAGTAATGGGTTTTAATGTAATAGAGTCCAAAAAATTTATTGATAGTGTTTCAGATTCCATGTTGTAGCTAACCTTTAAGAAGCTGCCATTTATCTAGTTTTGGTATGGTATCAAAGAATAATATCCATAAGGCAATTGAAATACCCTTCCCTTTTCCAGCTATGCATCTGTGTGAGACTGGATTTTTTTTTCATGTATTTCAGTGAAAGTAACATATTACAGCAGATTGAATGCAAAAGCACATATGAGAATTCAGCTGTCTTCTATTAAGCAAGACATTAGAGGGATTTGCAAAAATTCTTCTAATTTATTTTTATTTTGGAAAATAGTTATTTTTGTTAAAAATGCTAATTTTGATATGTAATGAGTTTATTATTCATTTTAAATAATGAGTAAATATTTTTAAAAATTCTCAATTTTGGCTCTCTGCCTAGAGGAGCTTGCATCAAATCTTGGTGTGTAATTCTGTCCTTCTCTCCCATTTCTCAGCAAGTTCTGTTCTTTTCCCCCATTTCTCAATAAATTCTTTTTAGTGGCCTAACAAAAAAAATTCTCAATTTTAATTTCAAGTACAGTAAATATCAATAGATATTATCCACTTGAAAAAATTATTTGGTACAGAGGGCGTCTGAATCTAAAAGTGAGAACCACTGGTCTTGTCTAATAGGATACTGTGGTGCATGACTGGAAACACAGGTTGTTTTGTGAAGAACCATGGAGAACCACTGAGATGATGAGCTGTTCTCAGCACTGCCCATCCCCTTTCCTTATGCTCAGTCAGCGAGAAGAGTGAACAAGTGAGCCATTCACCACCTATCATCCACCCACTCACCTACCTGTCTACTCATCATCTACCTATCTACCCATGTACCTATCTATTTGTCTGTGTATGCATGCATGTATGTATGTAGCTATTCATCTATCTATATACCTTCCCCCCTTCCCCAGTACCTTCGCCTTCCCTCCTTTCTTTTTTTTTTTTTTTTAGGAGGTACCAGGGATCAAACCTAGGGCCTCCTACATGGGAAGCAGGTGTTCAGCCACTGAGCTACATCTATCTACTCCCCAATGAGAGTTGGTTTTTTCATTTGTTTGTTTTCGGATGGTACTGGGGATTGAACCTGGGACTTCGTACATGGGAAGCAGGTGCTCAACCACTTGAGCTACATCTGCTCCCTTTCTTTTTTAGGTGAGTGTTGTTAATAGGAAAGGTTCAATTGGGAAGATAGATATTGAGAAGGAAATCAATTGTCTGAGGATTCATTTCAACTTTAATATTACATGTAATTTAAGAAATTGACATCATGATTTGATTTTCTAGGCAAAAGCCCTCCAGGCAATTTTACTTTAGGATGGTAGCTATAAACTAAATCATTCTGTTGATCAGCATCATTTATTGAGTACCTGTGAGTATGTACTGAGTGCTGGGAAGGTGATCAAGGGTATTGTAGATGATGTTTCTGATCCTAAGGGTTAAAAAAACAAAAACAAAAACAAACTTCCATGAGGGAGAGAAGGTTGGTAGGACAAACTCTCAAGTGAAAATCTGCCTGGGAAGATGTAGGGTGGAGGAGAAGACAGAAAACTTGGTGTCCGCCGCAGCAGCAAATCTGCAGCAGGGCCTTGTGCTGGAGGGGCCTGTGGCTGAGGAGGTGGCTGGCTTTGGTCTAGGACTGGAGCAGTCTGGCAGGTTAGATCACCTGTTGAGAAATTCACGCTTCACTGCCTGTGTTGGGAGACAGAGCTCATTGGCTGGCTCACTGGGCATTTTCTGGATACGTGCTGCTCCTTATAGGAGCTCTGGGCACCCGAGAGTGTACAGCCACTGGGAGAGCCACCTGCCCAGCAGTGTGCCTGTAGTGGGAGTGCCGGGCCATGGGCCACTGTGGGCAGGTGGAGAGGTCTCTGCAGCTCTGCTTCACTGCCTCTCCCTTTATGTGAACTCTGGGCTGGTTCCATCACTCCTTATGGAAATACATTGAAGCCTCTTCTAACAGGATTCTAATTGGATTTCCCTTTTGGTTTTGACTGTCATTAGAAAGTTTTTTAAATTTAAGATTACCTTTCCAGTTTATTACCTAGAATGTTAAAAGTGATTGAATCTTTTTAAAAAGACAGGTTTATTCTTAGTACCTCAGGGCCCTGGAGAGCTTATCTGGTGTCCCTCTCTCATCCCCAAGCAGTCACCTGGAAGGCTTTTCCTGCTGTAGGTGTGATTTCCCTCAGGGATTGCGGCACACCCCATTGGTGGTCAAGCTTCTTTCTGAGGCTCGTCACTCTGGTGAACATTGCCAGGCATAAGGGGTCCATTCCTAAGGTTTCTTGGTAAAAATGAAGTCAGAAAAACTGGGTTCTTGTGTCAGACAGGACAAGCTGCATGTGACTTTGGGCTCTCTTAGCGCCTGTGTTTCTTTCTCTGAGATGGGGCAGGGGTGGGAGTGATGCTGGTAACCAGTGGAAAGTGGGAAAATGGGTTGTGTGGGTGATATCTTTGCTGGAGTGAAGGGAAGGGAGGGCAGATGTGGGCTTTGGTTTATTTTCTAAACGTAATCATCTCTTGCTGTTTAAGAGTCAGTCACAGGGGCACCAGGATCCAACACAGGTTCTCCAAAATGAAAGGATAATGAAAATGCAGAAGGTCAGTTGGGAGAGCCCTGGGCCCATCTTGGCTGGGAATTTATTTTCTGTTGCCCTCCGAGGTGTATATTAGGTGGTTGGTGCCTGTTTTAATTTCCTCTAACATTTTTCATTCCCTTGGTGTATGAAGATTTTCCTCTGCTTGTGGGGTATATTTGAGCGCTTCATAAAGCTCAGGGCTGTGGCAGGTGATGTTAATGAGCTAGCTAGTCTTTAAATAGCAAACGCCTATAAACAGAATCACCTGTTTTATAGCCTGATATTGAAGACGATTGTTCACAGAGGATTCTGAATGGCTTGTAGAACATTAGAAAGGCAGTAAAATACTTCCCTACCCTCATCTTTGCCGGGATGCAAGACTAAGAACACACACTTACAGCAAAGAGACTTCCTCTGCGTTGGACGGGAATCATCTCTCATGATGCATTAAACTCAGGTTGCATTGAAATGAAGAATGGCAAAGCCAAAATCTCCTTGATTATCGGAAACTTAGTCATTTGTTCTCTGAGTCAGCTTAATGGCGTGTAATGATCACATCACATTCTTTTAGGACTGGGACAAGAAACCAGCAGGCTTGCCAACATTTCTGCAATGAGCTAATGAGCCTTTTGGCGCCCACATTTCTGGCCTGCAGCCCCAATGGAATGAATACTATTACTGCATCAGATCAGGCCTTCACTTAGATTGTTCTTCCTTTGCCTGTATGTCCTATGCTGGGCCTTGCTTCTTCAGATGATCCTCAGACCCCTTCTTCCCTAGAAAGCCTTCCCAGGCTGAGCCTCTGAGATTGGATGCTGGGAATTCAACCCCACATGTTACTTATTGAAAAGTCCTGTCCTGGTGGCTGCTGAGAATATAATCATAGGTGGGAGATGACCCTGCACTCAAGAAGCAGGTAACCTAATGGGAGAAGTAATGCAAGTGTCCACCTGTCTGTAATAGCATTAAATGTTAGGTGTGGATCATCAGAAAGGAACAAAAGCATGTTGGGGAGCTTTGGACAGACAGAAGGAGGCCTGGGAGAGGACCGTGTGTTTCAGCCTGATGTTTGAGAGTCTATAGAATGTCAACCAGCAGTAGTAGGGGCTGAAGGAAGAACAGCTGCAGCTCTGCCACCTAGTAGTAGGGTGACCCGGAGCATGTTATGGGCATTGAAGCTGTAGGAAAAGCTGTCTGGCAAGGGGACTGGCCTGAGCTGCTGTCACAAATACTACACAATGGGTTGGCTTAAACAATGGGAATTTATTGGCTCACCAGTTTTGAGGCTAGGAGAAGTACAAAATCTAGATATCAGCAAGGTGATGCTTTCTCCCCAAAGGCTGTAGCATTCCGGTGCTGGCTCCCAGTGATCTTTGGTGTTCCTTAGCTTTCCTGTCACATGACGATGGCCTGTCTTTTCTGGGTTCCCTCTGACTTCCAACTTCTCCATGTAGTCTTCTCTTCTATGTCTGAATTTCTTCTTCTTCTAAACGACTCTAGTAATCCAGATTAAGACCTACCCTCAATCTATTGGGCCACACCTTAACAAAAATAACATCTTTAAAAGGTCCTATTTATTGGGTTCACACTCTTCAGAGATGCAGATTAAAATTAAGAACATATCTAAATTGGGGTATATAATTCAATCTACTACAGCTGTTAAAGCTATTGTTATTTTATTACCTAGACGTTTGTTTGTTTTCTAATTTGTAGAATAGAAAATGTCCCAGAGATTACATTGTGAGGCCAGATGACAAACAGAATAAGATACTTGGGGAGCAGAGTGTGGGGCAGCCAGGCCTGGCCTCTGATGAACAAGGTGCCTGAGACTGCCTGGCATTCCCAGTGTTCTTTTCTGACTCATAGAATAGAGAGAAAAGCCTCTGTTTGTACCAACCAGAAATGTATGAGATTTCAGTTGCTCCACATCCTTGCCAACACTTGCTCTTTTCTGTCTTTTTCATGTTCACTTTTCTGGAGGTTGTGTAGTGGTATCTTATTGTGGTTTTAATTTGCATTTTTCCTTTAAATTGCATTTTTTTCTGATATTGTCGAGCACTTCTTAATATGTTATTGGCCATTTCATTGTCCTCTTTTGTGACATATTCAAGTCTTTTGCCCTTTTTTATTGGTTGCTTTTTAAAAAACTGGTTTATAGTAGTTCTTTATACATTCTGGATACAAATATTTTGTTTAATATATTTACTGCGAGCATCTTCTCCAAGTCCATGGCATATCTTTTCACTTTTCATTCTCTTAATGTTGTTTTTGGACAAACATAGCTTATTATTTTTAATAAAGTCTAGTTTATCAATCTTTGTTGTGTCTTGTTTAAGAAACACTTGTTTACCCCAATGTCATGAAGATATTATCCTTTGTTTTCTTCTAGAAGCTTTATTGTATTCCTTTAGCATTTAGGTCCAATCCAGTTGTGTCTGGTATGAGATAAGAGTCCAGGTTCATTTTTTTTCCTGTATGGATATCCAGTTATTTAGCCCCATTTATTGAAAGACTATTGTTTTACCACTGAATTGCAGATGGTGCTGTCTATCAAAAATCAAATAACCTTATATATCAGGATCCAGTCAGGAGACAGTAATTATACCAGTAATTTGGATAGGTAAAATTTAATATAAGGAATTATTAGCTATTAAAGAGGATTAACTATCATGATGGGTAAAGGTCACTTGAAAGAATACAGAAATAGCAAATGTAGGGGGCAGCCTCTATCTCTAGGGCTGAGAGAGATTACTCAGAGGTAGAGCAAACTTGCAAGAGGGCCTCCACAACAAGTATGAGATTCAGATGTTGCTGGAGAGGACATGGCTGTGACCCACTGAAGAATTTAACTGAGGTTCCTCAGACTAGGGCCGGCACCACACTCTCCTGATTACCATGACCTCCCATTAACTCCTGGTAACTGGTGAGATATACCCCCACCTTTCTTCTTTGAAATTGTCTTTACTCTTTTAAGAATAATTTCCTTTGCATATCTTCATAAATTTTAGAATAAGCATGCCAATTTACACAAAAGACCTGCTGGAATTTTGATCAGGGTTCCAAAGATTAGTTTGGGTGGAGAACTGACATGTTTATAGTATTGAATGTCTTCAAAATCAAATAATATGGTTCATTCTTCCCCTGAAGTCTTCCTTAATTTATCTTAATGTTTTTTTTTAAATTATAAAAATGCCTGGCTACCCAGGACCTTCTTTCATTAATCCTAACAATTTAAATACTCTCTAAGTTCTTAGCAGTTTTAATAAGTGGGAGGTCTTATTGGATACATAATGCCAAAGGCTGTTCCTCCTACTGAATATTAAAGGTAATTTAAAAGTAGGATTCAATTCATAATACACAAACATATTCCAATATGTCCTTGACATCTAGTACAGACAATATTGACAATATTAAAACAAATATAAAATATCACAAATCTGTAGAAATTTAGATGATAGTATAATGAAATTTTTTATAACTATTATTGAATTTTATCACTTATTTTCTCACTCTAAGTTTCCTGATACACATGGTAAGAAATAATCTATTTTCTGTGCAAAAAAAAGTCTATTTTATGAAATTTACTTTTTAATGATGTTTTGCTGCTTTAAGTGTAGAGATTTTACACAACTTTTGTTAGATTTATTTCTAGAAATGTTTTGATGCTGTTGCTACTGCTATTTATTGAGTTTTGTTTTTTGACTCTATAACCAGTGACCTTGCTAAATTGACTTACAAATTTTAGTTTACTAGTAATTATGTTAATATTTCCAAATATGCTTGTGGATTTATCTATTTCTCCTTTTAGTTCTATTTGTTTTTGCTTTATGTACTTTAAACTGTCAATATTAGGTGCATACCAGTTCAGGATTGTTACGTTT
Organism: Cabassous unicinctus; assembly: GCA_029593785.1. Classification (NCBI taxonomy): domain Eukaryota; kingdom Metazoa; phylum Chordata; class Mammalia; order Cingulata; family Chlamyphoridae; genus Cabassous; species Cabassous unicinctus. Next base: position 13,029 of record JAQZBX010052476.1, read on the forward strand.
TCCTGGTGAATTCACCCTTTTATCATTATGAATTGTCCTTTTTCTCTGGTAATATATTTTACCTTAAAGTCAAACTTTGTCTGATAGTAATATAGCCACTCCAGCTTCCTTTTGGTTAGTGTGTATGAGGTATAGCTTTTTCTTTTCTATTTTTAACCCATGTCCTTACTTTTAAATATACTTCTTTTAAACAAAATCTAGTTGGGTGATTTTTATCCAGTCTGAAAGTCTTTACATTTCAATTTGAGTGTTTAATCAATTTACATTTAATTTGCTTTCTAAAATGGGTTTAATTTTTGCATCTTATTTGTTTTTTTTTTATCCCATTGGTTCTTTTGTTATTTTACTCTCTTTTCCTGCCTTTGTATGGATTAATCATGCATATTTTAAAATTCCAGTTTCAATCTCTTAGCTTTTTAGTTATTCATTTTGTATTATCTTTTTAGTAGTTACCCTAGAGATTTCAATATACATTTTGCCTTATTATAGACTACTTGTTTTTAAGATTCTTAGAACAGTGTAACTCCATTTGTCCCCTCCTGCACACTGATATTGTAATATATTTTAACTTTTGTATATTTATATATCCAACATGACATTTTTTCTGTTTTAAACAGTCAATAATTTTTTAATATTTGCTTATATATTTACCCTTTCTGGTATTCTTCATTCTTCCCTGCAGTTCTGTGCTTCCATTTGGGAACATTTTCTTTTAGTCTGAAGATTTCCTAAAGTGTTTCTTATGGTGCAGGTCTGCTGATGAGAGATTCTTGTGGCCTTTATTTGTCTAAGAATGCATTTATATTGCCTTCATTTTTTAACTTTAAAACATTTTTTTTTAAATTAGAGAAGTTGTGGGTTTATAGAAAAATCATGTAAAAAATACAGCATTACCATATCTGCCCCCTTCCCCCCACATTATTAACACTTTGCATTAGTGTGGTACCTTGGTTACAACTGATGAAAAAATATTTTAATTGTACTATTAGCTTACTACATAGTTTACATTAGGGTGTATTTTTTCTCCATATGCTACCCTATGTATTAACACCTTGGATTAGTGCAGTACATTTGTTACAATTTATGAAAGGACATTTTTATAATTGTACTATTAAGTGTAGGCCATCTTTTACAATAGGGTTCACTGTGTTGTACAGTGCTGTTTTAGCTTTCTTTTTTTTTTTTTTTAAAGTAACTTACCCTGTATGATATTGAGTATTCTGCATAAATTTTATTCTTAAATTCTTTAATTTTGTTCAGCAATATGCTTCCCCCCTCCTCCCCCCGAGATGGCTCCTTTATCTGTTTGCTTGTTGTTTTTGCTCGTTGTCTGCTCATTGTTTTTGCTCATTATCTGCTCGTTGTCTGTTTGTTTTCTTTAGGAGGCACTGGAAACTGAACCCAGGACCTCTCATGTGGGAGGTGGGCGCTCAACTGCTTGAGCCACATCTGCTCTCTATCTTTCAATTTTTATTCTAGTAACATATATATGACCTAAAATTTTCCCTTTTAGCCACATTCACATATATGTTTCAGTGCTGTGAATTATAGTCACGATGTTGTGCTACTGTATTAGTCAGGGTTCTCTAGGGAAACAGAATCAACAGGAGATATGTGTGAATAATATGAGATTTTATGAGTCTCTCATGTGACCGTGGGGATGTACAAGTCCAGGCTCTGCAGGCAGGCTGCAAACCAGGGGCTTTGGTGAAAGTCCAATGAAGGTTGCTGATGCGTTTCCCGGAGATGTCAGCTGTCTAAAGAGGAGCTGGGAAATTCTCTCTGAATGCTGAAATCACTTCCCCTTTTAAGGCATTCAACTGATGTGATAAAGCTTCACTCTTTGCAGTCTCCGTGATTGATGTAGATGTAGTCAGCTATCTATGCAATAAACTCACTGTTGACTAAAGTCCATAAATGTCATTGTATTACAGTTAGCCTACTGCTTGCTAAACAAACAACTGGCACAATTGCCTGTCCGAGTTGACACATTAGCCTAACCATCATAGCTACCATCACCACCATCCATTTCCAAAACTTTACAGTCAACCTAAATAGAAATTCTGTAAAAATTAGGCATTAATTTCCCATTCTCTACCCCCTATCCAGCCTCTGGTAACCTATATTCTAGATTCTAACTCTGAGTTTGCTGATTCTAATTATTTCTTATCAGTGAGAGCATACAATATTTGTCCTTTTGTGTCTGGCTTACTTCACTCAACTTGATGTCTTCACAGTTCACCAATGTTGTCATGTGAACCAGAACTTCATTCCTTTTTAATGCTGAATAATATTCCATTGTATGTATATACCATGTTTTGTTTATCCATTCATCGGTTGATGGACACTTGGGTTGCTTCCATCTTTGACAATTGTGAATAATGCCACTATGAACATTGGTATGCAAATATCTGTTCAAGTTCCTGCTTTTAATTGTTTTGGGTATATACATAATATACCCAAGATAGATGGATTGCCAGATCATATGGTAATTCTATACTTAGCTTCCTGAGGAATATATATTTCATTATATATTCTAGATATTAAACCCTTATTGGATATATGGTTTCCAAATATTTTCCCCATTGAGTAGGATAAAGTCTGGGAGTTTCATAGGCATGGTTCTTATATTTAGGTCTTTGATCCATTTTGAGTTAATTTTTGTATATGCTATGAGATAGTGGTCCTACTTCATTCTTTTGCATATAGATATCCAGTTCTTCCAGCATCATTTGTTGAAGAAATTGTTTTTTCCCAATTGAGTGGACTTAGAAACCTTGTCAAAATCAACTGGGAAAAATGTTTCATTGCGGAGGGACCCATGGAGGAGCCACCCAAAGCTCTGGAACTTACTCGGGCCTCTGCATTCACAGCTTATCTGATTGTGTTTGAAAATTCAGAGGAAGACAGTTGTCATCTGAGCAATTGACATTGCAACCAATGGACATCAGGTGTGTAAATTAGAGGAACTGTGGAGAGAAGGAATTGGAGTTCTACAAAACCATAATTCATGCAGGGAAAGTGTCCTTAGAAAACAAGAAATGCTATTCACGTAACATATCAGCATGAAGAACACATCTGCCATCGTCACTGAAGCAGAGGTCTCATACTCAAAAGAATGGCATTACATATAGTGAATTGCCAGAAGATTTTACTTACAGATCTAGAGTGACTCAACATGTGTTAACTCACAAAGGAATGAAACCCTATTTCAGGAGTCTATTTGAAAAAGTCTTAACATAAGCAAATTTGCAATGGAAGTATTTCATAAATATCATCTAATTTGAAATTGCTTATTCAAACTCTGGCCTTACACATTACAATGGAACTCACACCAGAAAGAAACCATATGAATGCAATCTATGTTGGAAAGCCTTCAATAGAATTTCTAACCTTAAGTCTAACTGAGAGAATTCACAATGGAGAGAAACCCTATGAATGTTTATTTATGTGGAAAAGCCTTTACCCATTATTCTAGCCTTAGAATGGCACAAGAGGGACTCACATTTGAGAGAAACCATATGAATGTCATCAATGTGGGAAAGTCTTCACTTGTTCTGCCTTGAGACATCATGAGAGAATTTACACTGGAGAGAAACCTTAAGAATGTCATCTATGTGAGAAAGCCTGCAACTATTATTCTAGACTTAGACAACATGAGAAAACTCACACTGGTGAGGAAGCCATCAACCATTATTATAGCCTTAGACGACATAAGTGGATTCACACTGGAGAGAAACCCTATGAATGTCATCTATGTGGGAAAGCCTTCACTCATTGTTCTGCCCTGAGAAAACCTGAGAAAATTCACAATGGAGAGATACCATAAGAATATCATCTATGTGGGGAAACCTTAGTTTATTTTTGTAAACTTATATAACATGAGAGAACTCAAAGTGGAGAGAAACCATGTGAATACAATATATATGCAAGTCTTCAGTCAATGCTCTGACCTTTAGATTACATGAGAGAACTCATACTATAAATGTTTTGAATATGGAAGAAATTTCATTCCTTGTGTTAACCTTTAAACACAGAGAACTCACACACGGTATACTGTAATCAATCCGTTGGAGCTTTAGTCATCCTGATTACTTCATCAAATTTTTTTTTTAAAGATTTATTTATTTATTTATTTATCCCCCCCTTGCTGCTTGTGCTGCTGTGTCCATTCGCTGCGCGTCTTCTCTGTGTCTGCTTATCTCCCCCTTGCAGTGAGGTCCTGCCGCATCAGCCCACGGCGCCGCACGAGCCGGCCTGCCCTCACAAGGAGGCCCCGGGAAGCGAACCCGGGGCCTCTCATATGGTAAACGGGTGCTCTATCCATTGCGCCACACCCGCTTCCTGCCATGAGGTTGCTGCATCAGCCCACCGCACCGCTCAGGCCGGCGTGCCCTCACAAGGAGGCCTCGGGACGTGAACCCGGGCCTCCCATATAGTAAACGGGGGCTCTATCCACTGAGCTACACCCGCTTCCCTACTTCATCAATTTTTAAAATTCTTTATATGGACCCTTTAGCACAAAATTCACAATTTTGAACAAGACTTACTATTGAAATTATGTAGGATAATGGTGCAGAATTGTGAAGTGACTTGGGTATAATAAATGAAAAATTTTGTAAAACGTAATATAAAGTTAGATTAATTCAATAGATCAATATTTGCATATATGCAAGCAACAGATATTGTTGCTGAAAATCTAATATGTTGTCCATATTCTAATTTTGTTTTATTGCAGTTCTAAAAACAAAAATTTGAATCAATCAGAAAATAACTTTTAAGGTTAACGCAAACATTTTGAACACAAAATTATGATTCTTAATTATTATCTTAGTATTATAATATATATGTACATGGCAAGGATGAAAACAAACATGGATAAATATACACTTTATAAGTAGAGTCTTATGGTACATAAATACTCCTCTTTTAAAATACAATATCATTTTGCCATCAAAATTTAGAAAGACATTAAAATGAAACTATTTAAATAAAATAAAATGTGTCATTAAAAAAATCAATTGGTCATAGATGTGAGGGTCTATTTCTGCACTCTCAATATAATTCCATTGGTCTTTATATCTCTCCTTGTGCCAGGGCCATACTGTTTTGACCACTGTTGTTTTGTAATAAGCTTTAAAGGCAGGAAGCATGAGTCCTCCAACTGGATTCTTTCAAAGGTGTTTTTAGCTATCCTGGCCCCTTACCCTTCCAAATAAATTTGATAATTGGTTTTTCCATTTCTTTATATGTAGGCTGTTGGAATTTTTATTGGGATTGCATTTAATCTATAAATCATTTGGGTAGAATTGACATGTTGACAATACTTAGTCTTCCAATTCATGAGCATGGACTGTCCTTCCATTTATTTAGATCTTTGATTTCTTTTAGCAAACTTTTGTAGTTTTCTGTATTATACTTTATACTTCTATATTAGTGTAGCAGTTTGATATTATTTATGAATTCCAAAAATAGATATTAGATTATGTTTGTAAGCTGGTCTGTCCCTCTGGGCATATTAGATTGTATTAGATTCAGAGGTTTCACTTTTTACTTGATTAAATTATGATCAAGGCTTTGATTCAGTCAGGTCAGTAGGACGTTGAGTCCCCACTCCCTTGGGGATGACGTGGCAGAGGAGAGAGTTGGAGTTTTGATGCTGTAGCCCCAGGAAGTAAATACACAGGAGAACACAGGAATAGAGATGGCTCCATAGACACAGTAGAGGCCGTTGGAAGAGAGAGAGCCTGATAGTTTACAGATGACCTAGTTTATGAACTTTAAAGCTTACCGTCTGTATTAGTCACTCGAAGGAGTGCTGATGCAAAGTACCAGAGCTCTGTTGGCTTTTTTAATTTTATTTTTTCATTTTTCTTTTTTTCTTTTTTTTAACTTTATTTTGTACATTTAATAATTGAAAATATAAACAATTAAAAACTAAAAAGTAAACACAGATGAATAAATATATACATTTCTCAATTAAATGTACTGGATACATATAAAATTTTTTTGAATCAAACAATATGTTACACAATATATTTGGTTCATAGTAACACATTCATACAGTATTTGTCCTTTTGTGTCTGGCTTGCTTC